>JAQFZE010004292.1:0-11444 GCA_034695245.1 Dicyrtomina saundersi
ACATAGTACATTTGATGGTAGATTTCTCTACTACTGAAATATGAAGTAAAACCTGTCTTGTTACTTTTGATGTAGTGTGCTGAGGCTGTATAGTAGCGTCATGGCTAGAGTGCTCCAGCTGAATTCCCAGCGATTGTAATATTACATATATATTATATTCATTTTGATTTTTTAGACCACATGCCGCATGTAAATATTTATGATCCTCCTTACGGAGTAAAGACATTATTTTGTGAATTTTCCCCCTATAGTTTCAAGACTATAATTTATTCTTCACTGTAGTTCTCGTGTTACCATATCAACATGAAGCCTTCGCCTCCATGTAGACCATTCTTTTTCATTTTTTTTTCTGAAATGAGAATAAGTCTACCTAGTCATATGACAGTGTGACACTTAGCTAGCTAAGAAGTTATTGCTCGGATACTTTATTATTATTGTATTGAATACAAAAGAAACCATAATTTTAAAAGTCCTATGTATATATGTATAATTTACTGTGAATGACGCAATGACTTGGATATAGGGATATTTTCCTTCTAAAGATTTACAGCGTACTTTGTCTTACTCTATTTTAGGTTTTTATTAATATTTATTATTTTTCCCTGATGCACTCTCACTCTCTCAATACTCAGAATGTATAATTCAAATTCAAAGTATACTAATTAATTTTTAATTTAAAAACTATCTTTCTTTTATTCCCTTGAATTCAAAATACACAAATTGTACTAACTTCTTTAAGGCTAGATCAAAAAATCCCAATTCCCAATTAATTATCTCGTTTATACACACACAGAGTTTCAAGAAGCGGCTCTGGCTCCACCAATGATCACAGTAAGTAAAGTACGACGGATACCTCAAATAAGTGTCCCTTTGAGATCTGCCTCAATTAACTTCCGACGAGTGTGACGGGGAAGTCAAATAAACTAGTGGCTGTTTACATAAGAATTTGAATGGAACCACACATGCTCAGTTTCCAGCTGAGCCATTTGCATTCTCACGGAATACAATTCACTATCATATCATGCTGCTGTCGACGAGCGTATCCCAGATCCATCAACGATTAAATGAGAAAATAGGCAGTCAATTAAAATTTGCATAATGTGAAGGTTTAATAAGTCCAGGAATTCCTTACTAACTTTTAACTAAGCGTGTTTATCAGCGTTAGACGTGGGCTGAAAGTGGTAGACTATGGTCGGTATGTAGAAATAATGGATAATACTGTAGCATGGTAAACAAATAATCCACTGAAGTAAGTACCTACCTATACGTAGTAATTGCAATAAAGAAAGGATGGAAATATGTTTTAAAATGATCAATAGCTACTACTACCGAGGCTTGAGAGGAGGGGAGTCGAGAAGGAGACTCCCCCTTCGATTTCTGATTGTGATAAGGTGCTCATCTAATTCCCCACTCCCGCTACACTTACCGTTCAATGATTACCACAAAGTGGAATTTCCGAATTTAAAAGCTGGTGAGAGTGTGAGAGCCGTCGTTTGCTTTGTACAATTGGCATGCTCTTCCCATCCATGACTGAACGTTTATCAAATGGGACGAGGGAGCATGCCGTGATTTTCTCGAAAATGGTCTACGCGGACAGAGAAACATTGTAGGTACTCCCTGGTATAGCGGGGTATTAGGTTGAGGAGAGAGGAATATCAGACAGGGCATGATTTATTGCTCTGCAGTCACATAGCGTGGCTACTAGGAATAGGATCAGGAGCAGCTCACACTATTATGGGAGCCTAATGGTGTGAGGGAGTATGAATGGACGGTGGCTCAAAGCTCAAGTACTGATACTTTATATACCTGTCATCCATCCGCCATCCCTTGCGTCTGTGTAGTCAGCATATATCAAATCAACTTGGAATGTAATAAATCTATATATTCATAGGTATAAAAGTGCTCGACATTTTAAAAGAATGAACATCGGATTCCGGACTCGGCATTGATATTGATAAAATTCCATGTAATATATATATATAGCTCTGCGGTTCTTTTTAAATTGGCTCGTCCGTTTGATATAGTAATCTATCTACCTAGCTTCGAAATCCATTACAAGTCAGGGAAGGAACTCACTGGAATTTTTAAAAATCCGCATCAGAGATTGACAATATTTCCCGTTCTTCTTAATCCTTCTTTGAAAATATTATTCATCGTTATATTTTGTCCACTCATAATCCACATCCTGTAACTTTCTGTCCAAACCAAACCATTCATTATATTTATTCTTGTAGGACACTTACAGGATACATGGACTTGGTTATGGAAGTACTCAAGATCAGAGAGAAAGTCGGCGCAATAAAACCATGTGATTTGTTTTGTTCCTCACCCATTAGTTCCTTTACTCATTGCAATGTCCAAAAGTATGCTATTCCAATTACCAAGTACGATCACGACCAGGACCATGGACCAGAACTAATCAAAAATAGTGGAGCTAAAAAAGCAAGAACCAAAAATCCAAGTGGAGAGCAATGCGTCGGAGCAATACCAATACCAAATCTCAGAGCAAAAACAAAAGGAAATACAAGATTTAAAAGTTGTAAATGTACTAAATAGATTTTCACTACCGCACACTTGTCCCATACAGAGCAGGATGAGCATGATGATTGTGTGTCAAACGCCATCGAGGCGGACCCGTGAAATCCTGGAAGTGCTTTCCTTCCGGGTTCCATTCCATTCCATTCTCTCTCTTTCTCCAACTCCCCCGCCCATCTAAATACTCACCCAGATGCACAAGTTTTATTGAGGTATGCTCCACAAATCCATGGACACATGTTAGGTTATTGGAAGGACTGACGATCGAGACTACATATATTATTCAGAGCACATAGTATGTAACACAATATATAATCCTGAGAAATGAAAGAGAAACGAAAAAAAAAAATATTGAAGAACAACGACGACAAGAGGGAAACGGGACTAAAACCAAAACCAACAACCAAGGTATGATGGTTTGAGAAAAGAAGAAATTCAATTCATCCTTTTGAATTTAGAATTCGAATCCACGGGAATCTCTCCTCCTTTTCCTATCTCCGACCACTCTATATTCTATTTTCTACGCTTTTTCTCTCTCTCTCTATTTTTCCATTTTATTTCTTCCACTTGTAAACTGAATTCTGTATACGAGGACGAGGAGCTACTGATAGTGTAGTGGGTAGGCTGAAGGAGGATATAAGGAGTTCTGACTGGATCTGTGGGGAAAGAGGTAGAAAGTATAGAAAGTGGAAGACCTGCTAGACGAAAAAAGAGCAGTCAATGCATAAAGAAAGCAAGCAAGAGAGAGAGATGGAAAACTAGAAGGAAAGCAAAGTAAGCGGTAAGCTCTGGGCCTGCCTGGGTCTGAAGATGGGAAAAGTGAGATAGAGAGGAGAGTGGTGTGTGGAGGAGAAATACTATACTCCTGCTTCCATTCTCTGAGGCTGGGAGTGAAAGTGAGAGTGGTGAGTGTACACTTATACATGTTATCAGCAGACTCGAGGCCGAAGCAGCTCTTCTTTTGGTCCTGGTTCCTTTTTCATTGGAAAATCCTTTTGACTACAATATCTGTCTGTGCCCGTTGTAATTTTGATACCTTTCCCCGTTTCACTTTTACCCGGAACGCTTTTCAGCCAAAAACCAAGCCAAGCCAAAGTCAATCTCCCTGTTCTTCTTTTTCTCTCTCTCTCATCAGGTTCTGGCTCTACGATCGTTCCGGTCCTTATCCTGGCTATATAGACACTGTTATTACAGAATGTACATATAGCTAAATAGGATTTTAATTCAATATATTACTTTTTAGACTAAATATCGGCTTTCATCCCCATGGGCACCTATAGGAGGCAGGAGGTAGTAGAGTGAGATAGAAAAAAAAATAAAAGCCTTTGTCTGTTACCTCTTACCTCCCCAGTCAGGTTCGTGTAATATATACAGATAATATAATCACACACAGAACTCTATCCTCTATCTTTTTACAGCCAAATCAAATTCAAGCAGGAGTTTTTTTTTCTTCACTAACGACGATATAAATAATAAGGCTTTTAATATTTTGTCGGCTGCCTACAGTGTTTCACAGCTACAGCTTGCTTTTGATTTTGATTTTGATGAAGGAGCCCCTTCACATTCAAAATGCGCACACGTCCCAACTTGGCTCCTTCCTCAAGTTATAGTATCGAATTCGGATTCAACTGGAGGAACTATAACCGAGGCAGATGAGCCTGATTTTAGATTTTTGTGTACGTATCATCATGTCAATTACATCATTTCCATACAAATATACAATGATGTTTTCCACGGCCATGGTTATGACTACAATAAACAACGAAGGACGGAGAAAAAAATAGGAACTCATTTGTATACTCTCAAGACTTCTTGTTAAATGAGCAGAAAAGTGTATGGCTAGAAAAGGTAAATGTACAATTTTTGATTTACACATTGAAAATTGAAACATTTTTTCTATTAGCAGGACCGTGAAAGAGGATATTGAAGTCTAACATGTAAGCTATTAGTACAGATATATATAGGGAAAAATAATTATCTATTGAGTATAATAGAATCTATTATATTACCCAAGCAGGTAAGATAGGTATAGCATCCACGGAATCCCTATTCCCAACTCCAGTACGAAATTCGAAATATTTATATAAAGAACCACTAAGAAAAAAAATTCGCATTTAATACGAGTTGTTGATGCTTTTCCGAGACATGGGATCATATCCAGATCCACATCCAGATCAAGTCACATGAGCATCATCAAATTCTGAAATAAATTCTCAATCCTCTTTCCAATATTCTAGACTCAATTTTTTTTTATCTTTATGGAAATCTATGGCACAATCCGGACTCATCTTGGAAAAGGACGAGACCCAGACCGCGACCGCCTAGCCATATGTGCCAGTGCCAGTGCCAGTCAAGGAGTCTAAAAACAAATTAAAAATAGGTAGGTTGGTTGGTTGGATGAATGAAGTAGTGTGCATGTCCCACATGGAGCTCTTCATCTCCATTCTCTATACAGTCTTAAATACGGAGCTCTATCCTATAAATAAGACACATAGACCTCATCCCCTCTTCAAAATACTTCAAATGCGCGTACACAGGTAGATTTAAATAATTTTGAATAAATAGTCAACTGAAGATGGGAAAGTTATTTTAATAAATTCGCATTCCTGAAAAGGTAATCTAGATAGAATTACCTTCTATATATACCTCCTACAAATCTGAATCTTGGATTGAATGAAAGAAATGAAATGATTGTTTAGAATATAAATTGCCTCATATCTGTACTAAGAACATGGAACACAAACTCATCCTCCACATTAGCAAAGGAAATTAAACTTTTTCACTCAATTATATCTGTTGAATTCTCCAAATTTTAAAGCTAAAATCCCTTTTGCTCCATATGGTATATTTTGTAGATAGTAGATACCAATTCCGCACACCACCATCTTGCAACACTATCAGCTTGTAGGCTCAGAGCTTTTCTTTTACCACTTTTGAGAATTTTATCTTCACACTGCTGTAATTAAGTTGGTAAGCTTGAAATTTAAATGCGTGCGTACATACAAAGTATTCAGCTATTTAAGTTAATGTAAATTCCAGCTTTTGTTTACTATTTAAATGGCCATTTGTCTGTGACATAGAGTGATCGAGTGTGGTACGGCCCTCCCAATTATCACATTTTAAACGTTATGAGCATGAAAACATTTTTTGGCATTGGACAAAACTGAGTAGGTAGAGGAGTCTAAATGCAGAAAGCTACCACAGTAACAAGTTAAGACTAAATGTAAAATAGACTGCATTATAACGTTGTGGTTAGAAACAATTCCAAAATATTTTGGTTCAAGTTGGAATGTTTACAAGCTATACCTTTATAGTGATAGTTACAACATTATTGCTAATGTGCATGTGGGAAACAGGAATAAAAAATAAAATAATTCTTGTTAGTCCCCTCAAAATATTTTTGCGATCTCGGTTGCATTTTAATTTCGTTGAGAGAAAGGCTTTTTCTTTTTTCACTGAAGACGACATAGATTTAAGGACCCTGTCACATTTCCATTGTAGTTCCCATGATATATAATTATCTTTCTTTTTTGTACTAGTCGGATTTCTTTTATGGAATTTTATAATTTATACTACCCTATTATAGAATGGGAAGTAATAATTGAATGAGAATCAATTTTTCAAACTCTGGAGTTTAGAGGAGTGCTTGTAGACTCAGGGTTATTATATGCAAGTACATATCAATTTATCCTCATAAGAATACTACATAATACATAAAAGGATTCTGAAAATAATGGTATCTTTCTACCTTGTCCTATACTACATTTGAAATAATAAAATATACATATATTTTAGTGTATTTGCCAGAGAGTATGCAATTAGCTTTGGCCAAATGATCAAAATCGAAGTTGACATCCACAGCGACGCCGACATTGGGATCCGGATGGAGTGAAGAAAAGGAGAAAAATCTTGAGTTGTCGACGTGGACGTCTGTACTGTGTGTTGGTGGAGACAGATCATTGTGGTATATTCAGAACCACTCAGAGCCACAATCACAATCCAAATCCGTTGCCGCTCAATTGTTCCCTTTTGTTCGAGAAACGGAAGCCAGTGTTGCCTACACGTCTATTATGCCTTGCTATAGAATTTTGAAATGGGGAAAACTGACTAAAAGAGAAGAGAAAGAGAGAGAAAGAAAGAAAGAAAGAAAGCGACGTGCAAGAAAGGAAACTGGGGAAAGAAGGGGGAAAAGTTGACATTCTTACCGTAAACTAAAACCCAGTGATCTCTCCTGTAGATCCATTGAGAATGTGATGGGAGCTTCTTGGATGAGTCCGCGCTCCCAAATCGGCGCATCGACCCTCGGAATGACCCACGAACTCTACGAATGCTCATGGTGAATTCGTTTCCCTTTCTTCTCCCTCTCTGTAAAAAACACAATCTCAATTTAGTTTCATTTCTTCATATAACTATAGACTATGGATCGATCAGTCCCATTAACACTAATAGTAATGGTCAGGCCGATTAGTCTGACCTTCGCACATAATTTAACTCAATTCTACACTTTTATATTTATACAAATGCACATTCAAGTCTTTGCCATCGGAATTGTCTCTATATTTATATTTCAATAGTGAGTCAACTCGGATAGAAATACAAAGCACGTGCCTAAGACTGTGTAGAAAAATTGTAAAAAAAAGCAAGGCTATGTGAGTTGAATGTAATCAGATTTTAATTTGATGCTCGAAATACAAATGAACATAACCGCACAATAACCATACGATCTTATCCTTGAGCCACATACATAAACCCACCACAAAGTCACATTTCCCTCCGTTGTCTATACTCCATAAACATACTCACCTTTGCGCCCATCACCATATTTCCCGTGGAGAACGGATATAAAATAAGAAAGAATCTACAAATGTAAGTTGGGCTGCAATAATGTGTAAATGTGCATACCAATAAGCAAGCCCAAGTAAAATACTGAGTAAAAAAACCTAAGCAAAGGCTGATTCTAAAATTACAGGGATGACAAGGAAACTCTTTACCGTGCCTTTGCGTCCCCCGCCGCACAACTTAAAAAAAAACTAGTGAGGACACTAAAAGTTTGAGCTTCCGGGAAGAAACATTTTGACGTGCAGTGGGACTCTTGTAAGTATTTCTATTGTGAAAATGAAGGCATATATGTTGAGAAGGGAAGAAAAAGAGTAGATTTTCTCTCTTATCCCCAAATAGTTCTCATAAACAAATATAGCCTATAGCACATATTGGTAGTGGTATAACGTTAGTCGTAATAGCAATAGTTATCGTGGTTAGTCATCTAATCGTAAGTTCAAACCAATGAGGAAAATCACATTGACTATATCGACTAGACTTCAACTGCTGTGACTGTGGCGACTAGCAGTACCTGGAAATACGAAAATTCTCCAAAATTTCCTCAGACAGTAAATCGTAAAAGGTGAAAGGAACTTGGATGTTTTTATTATAAAACTATACAAATTTTGTCTGTTGTCTACTACATACACTCCATTTCTACTCATCCCACGGATTGAACAGAAAATAAGACATACGGACAGGGGACGTGGGTGAATGTGGACGGGAGAACAAAAACTTTTCTCTTACTTTTCTACATTCATTCAACTTCTAAAATAGGGCTTGGAACCCGCACGAACATGCTGGTAGAATGTATTTACTTTGTGGCGCTGTGGTTTTCTTCTATTTTTAGTTGTTGTGCAACATACAATTAAAGTTGTATGCCTACTGGGATTAGAAGAGGGAAAAAGGTGTGCTAATTTATACCCCTTCTGGAACCCCGACCTAATTATGTCGATTATTTGTGTGTTATTTATTTATTCAAATTCAACTTGATACTCTGTAATGGTCTTCTTCTTTTCATTTATAATAAATCGGGATTTGAGTGAGAAGAATTTAAAAGCTGGAGGGAAACATAAAACATTCAAGGACCGTATTGGAGCGAAAAGGAAAATGAAAACGATATGTCATTGAACGAGCACACTTTCAAGGATATTACCGACTTAACTTTGGTTTTGGTTTCAGGAAAAAGGTTTATAAAGTACCTAGGTAGTTCAGTTTTAAACTTTGGATGCACTCACAGACGCTTGGAGACATAGACACATGGAGGGCGGAAAGTTCACAAGTTTTGTGGATTTAGAAAAGAAATGATTTAAAAATGAGTAAAGAAAAACTTAAACAAATGTGGTTTGTGTGCCATCAGAATTTAAAATGTAAAAGTTTCACGCGAGGTGTCAAGAAGGTATTTTCCCGTTCGCAGAGCCTGTGTCAAGGAAGAAGCATGAAAGGGATTATAGATGTAATAATCATCATCTTGCTGATACCTAAATTATCAGCACATACTTCAGTATATATATAATCCTTATCTGTAGAAAAACCATAGAACTAGAACCAAGGTCAGACGCTTGCTAACTTTTGAAGGGGCAATACACGCCATTCAAGCAGAAATACGTGGCCCATGAATAAACTAAACATGTTGTATAAATATTACTACTTCAACGATAGCCAGTTCCACATTTTTCCCGTGTCTCCATACTTGAATGAATTTGTCTGATTGTATCTTCCATTTAACAAGGAAGGGGAGCGAAATACATGATAAAATCTTATTACCACTCTGCAGCGCCCGCAGTAAAGTTTATTATGCAAGAAAAATTTAGCGAAAAATTCCATAATTCATAACAAAATGCCTAAGTATCTAATAACTGTCACATTTAATTTATATTCTGTACAAATTTAATTTTTATACACGACTTACGGTCCCTTCGATACTATTACAACACAACTATGTAAACGTAGACTATATACACTATAGGTTTTAACTTCCACCTCTACACATATACTACTACTATAGTGCCTAGTTTCTTTTTAACTCCGACAAACTCCGTATCAGTAAACTGCTCAAGGATTTCAATGGTAGACAATTAATTCTTCATTTTACAACTCTATTATGTATCTTTTGTATGCAGTTTGCATAAAATAAAAATTTCTAGCTAATGTAAAATGTATGTATTCCATAAAACTTTCATGCCTACGGTTAATTTAAATTGATGTACAGGACATATGTTTTTTGTTCGAATTTAAGGAACGACCGGATTATAAATTTTTATTTTTTAGTAATGGCATTGTATAAGCTTTGAAAATCAAAGACCTATCCTTCCGGCTTTTTCTCTGTACAATTTTATTTACTTTACACGCATCAAGTAACACGAACGGAATGATTTACAGCGTACAGGACAGGATGGATGGTATATGGTTCACTATAGGGAACACACCACATCTATTTTAATTAATTAGTTTTAAAATATAAAAATAATTGACCTTCAAAATAAATTATCAGTTGTCGACAACTAGTTTTTGTGTTCATTAGTTGTAATAATTATTCTGATACACCTAAAATTTCAAAAATTTCAAATTCCGTAATACTTTTGGAAGAATGTTTATTATATTTCCTGTCTTTTTCTAAGAAAAGTAAAAACATGACACAAGGATATTTTTGAAAAATGTCAATTTATATAATAAATCCGCAAAATATAGAAATAAAAAATGGGAAAATCTCTATCATCCAATATTTGGGAATTTAGTAGTGGCAATCAATATAGTAATCATAACATAGGCGCAAGATCTCAAGTACAGATATCAATTTTGATATCAACCACCATCGAATAATAGTACTGGGCATTGGAATAGATATATATATACAGGAAGGAAGTTTGCATCGAATACACTAAACTGCTTGAGGGTATACTTAAATTTTCATTTATGGTTCAATCTTGACATTCTGGATTTGATATTGCTATTGACATTTTAAAGAGGAGGATATTGAATAAAAAAAAATCTTGATTGATCTCAATAATTGAATTTTAGGTTGGATGAGGATTGGGATGATAGGATGAAGTCCCTGGATGTTTGTTGTCTATGAGAAGGGATAGAATTTTGAGAGGATGAAGATGTATGTCAAGAAAAGAGATGAAGAATTTAATGGAGTAGTAGGATTTAAAATATATGAAGAAGATATAGTATTAGCGCTAAAGTGGTTTCATGTGGACTCATGCAATTCCCAAATCTCATCCCCACAGTACAGCAAAAGTAAAGTTTCTACACTACGTCACTAGTCAGATCAGAGGCGCTCTTTATTAATGTACACATACAGAAGTTAGATACTGACTGAGATGAAGTTGAAGTTGAGTGAGTCGTCTGTTGGTTGCACTTAACCTTCTTTTCGGGTTTGTTAGGAAGCATAAAAAAGACATTGTAATTGTGATAAAATTTTTGTCTCGTGGGCATGTAAATACATAAGGCGCATGAAGGTGTTCATGTATAAGGTACCTACCTACCCAGTATATACCAGTATTCAGTGGTTGGAGTCAGTTTTCAGTTTACAGTTTATAAGTTAAAGTCTAGAAAGTGTATTTTTTTGTGTACAAACTACGATGTGAAAATCGACAGCGAGAACGAGCTGCATATGTAGAGTGTAGAGATAACATATTATATAGAAACGCATTATGTGCGTGGTTTATTCCTCAAGTATTGTTTTATGGCCCTTGTCCAAATCCAAATCCAAGCTAATATGATAGGTACTACTTACAATGTAAGGCAGGAGCCTAAAATGTATGTAGATAGGTATAGAATTATAAAGGAAATGTAGGGAGGATGATAAAGATAAAAAATAACAAGAATAAAACAGACTCCTCGCAACAGATAACGGAGACGGAGCACCTATAAGGAGACCAAGTAGCCTACAAATCTTCCCTGCATTAAGTTACACACGGGCACGGGAATGTGAATAAATTGTGAATGTGAATGTCTTCCTTGTTACATATTGTCAGTGAAGAAGCAATTCCGCATCTTTCCAAAAATGTCTTAAAGCAAAACCGTATCTGATTATTATTCTGAAAATTTGTAAATTTTCATTATTAGTCAAGAAATATAAAAAC
>JAQFZE010004293.1:0-11443 GCA_034695245.1 Dicyrtomina saundersi
ATCGAAGCCAGGTCTGAGGCTGTAAATTTCGTTACAGTCTGCAGTCCTAACCGCTCACCCAAGCACGCCTGCTTCATTGCATCACAATATTGTCTCTTATGTGAATTTTAAAAGTATCGATAGAAGCTACCTCGTAAATAATCGTTGTCTGCAAATGACTTTTTCTAACAGCAATTTTACTATTTAAAGAATTTAAAGCAAGTCCGTTTAGTAAACAACAATTTGTGAGGCCATGCGCCGTTAGTGATTTGTTAACGTACGTTTTACACGCCTAGCGCACCTAATATAAAAATAGTAGTTCCGTTTTGGTTCGTTTTATGGCAGTTGGATTTAGAGAATGTAGCTTATTATTTCAGTGTTAAATTAAACATGAATGTGATCTACAAATATTAAAAATTAGGAAAACAATCTCCAAAGTTGGCTGCTGGCATAAATATCCTATATTACTATTACTATTGTTGCTGAATATGCGAAATTGTGTATGTTTTTTCGGCAAAATAAGCAAGTAGGTATTTTTTGTTGCATATTGTGCTGAAAACCCAACTTATACAATATTTAGGTCCAATATTGAAATATGGAAATTTAATTTTAGTGCGAATTGGGAAATACTAATTTATTGTTTTCAGTAGCGATATACATATAACGAAGGAAACATTAACGCGTTTTTATTATCCAGGATTTCATTAAAATAACCATAGCACCGGTTTCAGGCGTTGAACCAACTGAAACTGCAAATGAAATTACACATTGTTATATAAATAGAGGGGCTGAGAATTGAGAAAAAATTTCGCTCTGGCGTTAGTATTTATTTGCTTAAATTTTAGTTAATTTTATTTTATAACAGAGCCCAAGTTGAAGTGTCAGAAATCATTTTTGTAGAGTTTGCGGTGCTTATTACTGTGACAAAATTGCCACCTTTGTTGTCCTGGAAAAAGCTGGACTAACAAGGGACAATTTCAACAAGGGCGAAGTTCAAACTAAATTATGAGCTGATTCCAGTCGGGCCCCATTGTTTTACTTTTTCCGGAGGTATGTTTCATTCGGAAACTCTAATAAAATATTTTACGAGTATTAATTACCAATCTTTACACTTAAATGTTTTTTAGTACAGGCATAGTTTGGGCATCCACCATTGTACCAAAGGCAATAATAGCGGTCTTACACTCTGCATGAGAATCGGTTTTACTTCTTTTTCTCACTCAACATACTGCATATTTGGCACGTAGATAACTTTCCACTTATGATTTAATATGTTTTGCTTCGGTTCCCCTTTCCTCCGCGAATGTAGCTAAGAAATAAGTCATAGTAATAAGAGTAACGAAAATAGTAGGCTTGACCAAAATGGTGTTACATAATTAGTTTAATGTTAGATAATAAGCTTCTACGCCATTCAATAAACTTCGCGAGTAAATTAGAATCAAGCACGGAAAGTTGTCGATCCTGCTAGTTTGCTGGTTACCTGTCAAGTGTGTGCCAATGTGGATAAAACAAGCTTTTAATAGGGATCCATGCTACACTCTCTCGATTTTGAAAACAAAACACCACAAGAAAATTAAGCTCCACTTAAGTTACTACAGATCCAAAGTAACGCGGCTGCTTTTTGCAACGTTTGGTTAGTGTCGCGCGCCAAATTTCAAAAAATTCAATTCATCTCAACTTTTCAACCTTATAGATCCTACATTCTGGCTACATGGTGGATTTCCACCTTGAGCATACTGCAATCAAGGACTATGAAATCTGCTTTTACCACTATGTATAGGACTCTTTATTTTTAACTGGGTTCTCTCTATTTACTTAAACGTATATTTCATCCCAGTTTTGTCGTTTTTTAAAATAATTTTATGTAAATTTAGTTATGCTGCAATTTTAATTTCTAAATTTTTAAATTTTGATTTTCTGAATTCTCAACTTGTAAATTTCTACTGTTAAGGTGGATGAATACACCCCGTCAGATTCCATCTTTGGGAATTATATAAAGCTTCTTAAATCAGCTAAAACAGATTGTATTCCTTGCTGCTTGTTTAGTTGTTGGGTTTCGTACTAGTTTACAATCTAATTTTTAAATATGGTGAGAACACAGTTATAAACAAGAATGCTTTTATTATTAAAAGCCTATAAATAATTCTTATCCCTATTTTTAAGTTTATACAAGATAAATTCAGTGATACAGTAGACAACAATGAGAACAAGTGCGACTGGGCACCGTTAATTAAATCGTCATATTGGTCGTTACTTGCGGTAGAGTTTCTTCTTGGGGAACTTCCAATTCATTTATCTGTCCGTAAAACTAATTTAAACTTAATAAACTTAATTTTACATTGTATGTGGAATTAATATTTAAAATTTTGTTTTTCTCTTAGGTTTAATTTTACAACGAATACAACTATAAAACTTTTTGACACAGTTTCTAGCAGTTTCAGGCCTAAAATTCGAAATAGAAAATGGGTCATTTTGTAACTTCACTCACAATTTTTGAAATAAAGTGCAGATATCAGGTTTTAAAATTTGATTTGACAGATTCAGTAAACCTCATGTTATGACTAGTTATTGCAGATTAATTATATACGCCATAAAAATGAACTACACGAATTACTCTTTTTGAAATTTAACTTTGGAGAATCCTTTTGTGGTGTAGCTCAGGTTAAACTAACAATAAGTATTTGCACCTAATTTCTAAAATATCATCAAAATTGTACATTTCAGAGTGGGACGGAATACATCAGGTACCAGCGACTTAAAAACAAGTACTCGTAGTTTGGAATGCGCTTGTAAAAACTCCTAACGGCGTCAGGGGTCAGAAATTATTGTTAGTTAAGAGACTTATGTTAAGTAATAAGCAAACTTGATTTTTGAGAAAAGCGGTGTCTAGACCACGATTAAATTAGTAGTTGTTTCCATCATTAATTTGTATTACTCACAAAATAGACATTTTAATATGCAGCGTAAGAAAACTGAAAATAGCTGAAAAAATAATCAAGTTTAACGCCGTTTTTTAATATAATGCAAAATGCAACATGAAACATCAAGCCTCGTATATCTTAATGGAATTTACTATTACATACATGCATCTTATAGTCATTGCAGAAAGTATCTAATAAGTCTACATAGTATGTAATTAAACACAATGATTTATTGTTTTATGATTCAATTTATGGAATATTTCAGTGCATCAAGTTTACATCCCAAGGCAACTGCGTCTGTCAGTCCCAATCTTTTGTCCTGTATTACCTTAACCGTCTCTTAAAATGAATGTTTTTATAGTCAATCACTAAAATAGTACAGCAAATTTTATCACCTCTGACGCTATTTCATAGTCCCTGATGGGATCGGATAGAGAAAACTGTTGGCTAAATATTTGATTCAGTTAATTGCAATAATAACCTCTCGGACTTGGTAAAATACTAACTTTTAAAAAGTTGGAACTTCCCAAATCTTTCATTCTGATTTTTCTGATGCTCGTAATCAGCACAATTATGGCAGATTATGAGATTCCAAGCAAGCACTCGGGCATTTGTCTCTGTGGGCTGTTTCCATTTTTCAGAAAAACAGGATGCTGACCGATTTAGCTGAAAAAGATTGTAACAATAATTAAATACTTTTTAAATCTAATTTTTGTAATGGTGATGTTAAAAGAATTTACAATAATTTTAGAATGTCACTAATGAATAAGCAAAATTGCCCATGTATTTGTTTAACGCCGCTCAACTTGCTTGCCGGTGAGTACCTGTGGGAATTTCATTTAGATGGGTTAGACGGAAGTCTGGTTAGAAAAAAAATATTCCCTAATACAAACAAACCAAAAAAAAAATATATGTTATTATTACTATATAAACGAATAAAACGATTTTTGTATTCGAATAGAAATAATGAAACACTTTCTTACAAAAACACTGCATTATTGTGATCTTGGTTTTGCGGCCAAACGTTTATATTGTCTGTGAATAATTAAAATAACCTATGCCTACTTTAAGATTGATTCAAAGTGAGCTTTATAAAAAAATTATCGTTATAGAGATAGATGAGTGAAATAAAATGTTATCTACAAGATGTAAAACCGTGCAAAAAGTTCTATTTATATATTTTTTTAAAACGTGCAAAATATTATGCTTATATGTTTTTTGAAAAGTAAACAATTAACCATAACAAGTTTTTTTTTAAGGACAGACTAATATATTTACATGTTTTTAAAACGCACAAAATATTCTATTTACAAATTTGTAAAAAGGGGCAACATAATATATTTACATGCTTTTATAAGATGATCATGTAATAAAATGTTTGTATTATAGCGAAATTTGTTTCTCACTAGCTTAAAATTGATATTTATCATTCTGATTCTTCCCTCACCCCGATACATGACGTCTGTACGTGTAAAGTTTAAACATGTGGTTGTGTACGAATTAAAACAATCAATACTTTTCACGTACGTTTACCGAATCTACAGCTGCGTAACAATTTAGTATTAACTTTAACTGGTATATTTACTACATTAAAAACTAAGCTGTACTACTCTTTACATGCACACACCGTTCTACCCACACCCACATACATTTGGTTCACTTTCTACGGGCTGTAAACTGCCTGCGAACCAATTTTAGTATCGGTTTCGATTAAATACAATTAACTACGGCTTTGGTTAAAAAATAAAATTCATTTACAATTATTGTACTAAGCTATCTCTTCTAATTATTACCGATAGTAATGACCTATAGGTATTTTGCTACAACTCCTAATATCTGTATCTATATCTAGACTTTCAAGTTACTATTGTAACGGCTGGGTTTTACGATCAACAGCACCGCACTAGGAACTCGTGATATAAGTTATATGCAAGTAAAATAAAAAGCGAGAAATGAGTAAATTTCGAAGCAGTGGAAACATTTTATATGAGTTTTAAAATAATTTAATTTAATTTAATTTTTAAATAATTTATTAAAAGTTCATTTCGTGACCTCAATCGGCTATGACACTGACATCCAACGATCCGACATATGGACAAAGGTAATAGATATAAAGAAAATTGAAAACTACTTTGAAATACATACAGGTAATGTTTCTTCTGTCTATTAAACAGAAGTCTGTATGCTACAACTCGATGTGTCTCTGGTATTATCTCTCTTATTATGTGCGACATCTGTTTAAAAATTTACGAGCCCAAATATTTTTGAACCGAATTAGTTTTGTATTTAGGTTACTTGTGAGAATATTAGGAAGGTTAGTAAAACTAATGAATGGAAAAACGATGCATTTGGCATTTGTTCACTGAGCCATTAAATGATGATCCAGTTTAAGTGTTACGGTTGCAGGATTGGTAAAGTACCCATTATTTTATTTCTACGCCACTTGCAAATTTGCTCGATATCGGATATATTATTTATTAATGAAATGAAGATTTAGTTCTACAATTCAAAGCACAATGAATAGCTCAAAAACGTGTAACTCAGGTAGGATGTTGATTAGGCAGAATAATATCTACTGAAGAGCTTTTTATAATCAGCATGGGTCTGTAGGCGGGCATCTAATGGTACAGAAGACGAATCATGTGATATCCAATTATATTTAGGTACCATTTGCAACGCAGTAATTGTTATTAAAACATACGAAAATATGACATGTAAACGATCAATACACTGTACACACTACACAGAACGCGTGTCTTTATTAAAACTCTGAAAAGTGAAAACGGTGAGTTATAGAGTTTACGAAAGTAAGTTTGCCTTTCTTTTATAAAATATAACATATGTGGCAAATCTAAGTGAAAATTTTGCAATTTAATCCTCATCAATAAAAGATAAGTTAAATCTACCAGCAAGGACAGGTAGTAATCACTAAGGGCTGAGACGCGGTTGACCAATATTTTGGCATTTAACAAGGATATTTTAATTACCGTTTAAGTCACTATCATAGTCAATTATAAATACAATGCTTTGAATCAGCAAAACCGACAGTAAATAATTCAAAATGAAGCATTTAATGTTAATAATCATGGCATTGGTAATACTGATAGATTTTAAGATGTGAATTTTATTCCCACCACATTCCACAGGGAGTTTGTCCTCATCTATTACACTGAGCAAGTGGGATCTCCAGTTATTTTCATTGCTATCAAATGTCTCCAGCTTCATTGTTGCGACGCTCAAAATTAGCTTGATGAATTTGAAGCATACGTCAAAGAACTTATTCACTGCAAAATTTAAATAGTTTAAATAACGCAGTCATATAAATTATGCACATACTATAACTGCTATAGAATGCTTCAAAAACCCATTTTTAAATATAAGGCTAGTAGTTTCAACGCCATTCAAAAATCAGCTCGGTAAAATGTATACTGCACTATAAGAAGTGTATTGTAGGTGTCAACCCATGCATTATATAATATTATGGCTGCAAAAAGGCAGATGTGGAAATTAAGCAGTAATAGGTAATACGAGATTGCCCATAAACGTTGTCACCCAAATCATCTCTATTTTAGGACCCACCAACATTTATTTCATCCTTTTAGCATTCCGTTTAAACGTGTAACTTCAACATATCATGTCATGAATACCCGACTAGACCCAATTACCCTACCGATAACATCATTTATATGGAAGATTTCTAATGTAAGAAAAATGAGTAATTAATGAAAGAAATGAACTTACTGTTAATGAAATATGCAGTACTGGCCAAGCCTGGAAAGTAATTCATTGCTGCCTGAGATGCTCCAAAACACATCTAAAAAACTATAGTGTAATATTATTAATAGTTAAAGTTAACAATCACATATCTGTATTTATTAAAACATTAATTTGCTAGTAAATAGAAAATTACCACGTGGCGATCGAATGTCAGTTAAAGAAAATGTTTTGCACTCCATATTTGCCAAGTCAACCATGAACATATCTCTCCTAATAGGAATTAACATTCCTTCTCGATCACATAATTCCCGGTATCTTTTTATGTTGCAGTCAAGGACGAATTATTCAAATTTTAAAAACACTTGGTTTCAATGCCTTAAAATACGCGCTTTTTCAAATTTGTCAACATCACCGATTGACACAAACATTACTAGAATAGAATTAATTACTCAGCAGAATAAGGAACTCCAATTCAAGGTTTATTATTGCATCTACATAGTTGTCTCGTCGCCACTGTACAGACTAAATTTAGGCCAAATCACAAAAAGTATGACATTATAGAAGTGTTTATTTGTAATGTAAAAAATAAAACTGTTAACTGTCTCTATCTAAATCATATACAAATAAAAACTGCTTACATCCCGGATTCCTTTTTCTGCCAGGCTAATTTTAAAATTAGTATCTGTGAAAATTTTTTAGAACTTTATAAGCCACACAGAATAGAAACAAAGTCAATATTAGTTATAATGTTTAATTTAATAATATTTCACTTTTATGTTCAATAAATTACGTTTTAGCCAGACAAGTAAATAAAGATCTTCATTTAACTTTGGTCGTAGCAATGTTGCCTAATAAATCACTGATTCGGGAGCAAAGCTAGAATTGTATTAAATAAGAAATTTATGTTTACGTTTTTGTACTCGATTTGACTTGGTCCCGCCTCCAATACGGCATATTTAAAAACAATATAATATTTAGTATGCATTTTTATACTTACATCAAGCAATGCAATTTCTTCTAATGTTTTCGGTATTTTCTCTAAAATTGTAGGATTTGTAGGTTTTGTATATTTATCACGTACAATCTTAACTGGTGCCATATTTAAATTTTCAAAATATTAAAATACAATTTTAGACTGTAGCCTAAGTTAAGGTTGAAAAATGTGCAAAGCTCACAGTCGAAGACAAAAACTAAAATAAAAGTGTTTTTTCAAATTTTAACTGTGACCTACAGACACAGACAATATGCATAACGCAGTGTAATGGTGGGAATTAAATGCGACTATTAGTCATGAAATAAATTAATCTGCGTCACGTATTTTGATTAGCATCAATTTTAATTATGCGCCATGCGTCGTGTCTCGTGTCCATATTCTTATAAAATAATCTGAAATAGTTAGCTATACAAATTTTAGTTCTGTAATAATTAAAACGGCTTCAAATTTTTGTTAAAGTTTATTACAACAAAATCCCATGTGCTACTGTATTTTACTTTTACTATTTACGCTATTTTGGTACTTTACTTTAGTAACTTTAAAAGTGTGCATAATAGTAATACATTAAGTAGATAACATATAAAAATTATACAAATTTTGGTTCTTGAAAGAAATGCAAAAAAACAGTATATACATAATTATATGAATTACGATTTATGGGTGATCCAAGCAACACAACTACACAACTACATATTGATTTAATTATTTAAATGTGAAATTGTACTTACAATGTTTTGTTCGTATGAGATGATTATGCAAACTAAATAACATCTTTTGCATCTTGATTCTTGATAAGACGAGTAGGATAATGCTAACAGGAATATCTAATTAAATTTCAATGTCTGCAGGATTTAAAAACATCGCATTGTTTGCAAATAATTACTTCCCACATACATAACTATATGTATTACAACAGGAAGCGTTTAATTTTTTCTAGTTTTGTTTTATGTGGAATATTATAATAGATATTTCAATTTTGAGCGATAGCAATGAAAAATCTCTTACGTTGCGCAGCATTAAACCTAGACTGATGAGGCCATGCAAAATATATGGGCTACGTAAGTACACCAACGCTATATAATTTATTTTATTTACCCAATGCATTATTAGATAGCGTAATTGTGTTAGTACGTGCTATCAAGTTTAAATAAAACAACATTTATTGTTAAGGTGTTTAATAGACGTTAAGACGCCCTACACTTAAAAAGGTATTTCACTAAATGTCAAAAAAAACAATTTTCAGAAGCGTTTTATTAATTGACAATGAATCTCCGATTTTATTTTGTTTTAAAATGTATGTTATTGTGACTGTGTCTTTATGGCTATGGTGAGCTTTGTTAAAACGCCATTTGAAAATAAATACTTAATTTTTATCGAGACTTGTGCTAGCTATCTGAAACTTTAGGGTTTTACGAAATAATAATGCACCTTAATAGTTATTTATTCAGCTTTTAACGTTAATTTTATTCTTACCAGTATGTCCTACATAAAAATGAGGTGGACAGATTCTTAGTACTGTTACGTCTTTTAGATATCATATTAAGTATAATGACTGAATGTTCCCTAAATGTTGTTATTAATTACATGACAAAGCGGAGAATAATATTGTACGGAATTGTTTTGTAAATGTTTTTCCAACTGTTAGGCTAGCGATTAGAACTGTGAACTCATAATACATCAGAAATCACTGCGCATTACCAAACTTTTTTAATTGTAATGAATAAATTTTCTGCATTACATTTTGTTCTGTGTTACAAAACATGTACATATTTATAACCGTAAAAGCCATCACTACAAATTTCACCTTCTGTTTTCTTGAAGAATAAAATTCCGTCTAGAATTTCCAGTAACATAATAACTAACGTATCTGAAATTCCCTTTTTTTACGGATTCAAAATCAATAATTTTAAATGAAGAATCACTGCAGTGTCTGTGCATTGAACACTTCTCTTCCCCGTATTGCGTCACAACCGTCGGAATATACTTTCTTGAAAGTATTCGTTTGCAAATTCAAATCATCTAATTGACAAATGCATTCTTGTGTAAATTGAAAAAACCTAATCTACACTTTTCAGGATTTTTGAGTTTTACTGGATTCTCTTACTTTTTTTAAACGTAATTATATTTCATCCAAGTTTTGTCGACACTTTTTTATATTTTATGTGAATTCAATTATGCTGCAATTTTAATTTATAATTTTTTGAATTTTGATTTTCTAAATTCTCAACCTGTTATTTTCAATTGTAAAGGTGAATGAATACACACCGTCAGATACTACCTCTAGGAATTTTATAAAGCTTCTTAAGCAGCTAAAACAAATTGTACTTCTTGGTGCCGGTTTCTGTGTTGGGTTTTGTACTGGTTTTAAATCCAATTATTGTGAAAACACAATTTTAAAAAAGAATGCATTTATTATTAGAAGCCTATGAATATTCAAAATCTCAATTTACTAGGTTTATGGAATATATAATGGGTGATATAGACAACAATGAGAACAAGTGCGACTGGGCATCGTGGATTAAATTGTCACAAGGGTCGTTTCTCGCGGTAGAGTTTCTTCTTAGGGTACTTTTTAATTTATTTTTTACACACGCAATTTACGTAATTTTACATTTTTGTGAGTTGTATTAGTGTAGGTTATGTATGTTGAATTAATGCTATACATTATTTTTTTTAGGTTCAATTTTACGACGAATGCAACCATTAAACTGTATGACACTGATCCTAGCAGTTTTAGGCCTAAGATTCAACAAAACAGAAAATGAGTCATGTTGTTGCTTCACTCACAATTTTGGAAATGAAATACAGAAATCAGGTTTAAAAATTTTAATGGACAGATTTAGTAAATCTCATGCTATGTTTTTGCTAATATTGCAGCTTAATTGTATTATACGCCTTGAGATTGAACTACACAAATTACTCTGTGAAATTTAACTTTGAAGATTCCTTTTGAATTGTAGTTCAGTCTAAACTAACAATAAGTATAACACTTAATTCCTGAAATATCAGCGAAATTGTACATTTCAGAATGAGAGCGGAATACACTTCACAGAAGTAATTGATGATGTTAACACAGAAGCTATAAATTCGCTTGTAAAAACTTTAACCGGCGTCTGACCTCAGAAATTTGTGATCATTAGGGGAAAAATGTTAAGTAATCAGCAACATTGATTTTTAAGAAACGCAAAGTGTAGACGACGATTTTATAAGTGGTAGCTTGTATCATCAATTTTTATCACTCACAAACTAGACATTTTACAATGCGACATGCGACGTAAGAAAACTGAAAATCACTGAAAAAATAATAAAGTTTAACGCCGTTTTATAATTCAGTGTAACAGTTACACTCGTTTAATTGCATTTGTAATGTTCTGAAAATCATAGCAAGTACATTAATTTAGCATCGGCGTGGTAAGAAACGATACCTGAAAGACCTTCGACATACGAAATATTTTCTATCAACTTTTGTCGTTTACATAGATTGATGTAACTTTGCCTAATAAACGATAATACTCTATATTTGGCGGTTTTAGTGATCTGCACATTAATTTTCCTGTGTTTATCAAAATTCTGCTCCAATAAATAAAAGTAAACTTAAAGCTGATAAAAATACAGAGATACACATTCGCAAATCTCAGCGTATTCAATGAAGCATAATTTAATTCAAATTGTAATTGATTCTCTTATCAAATATTATAATACATAATGTATTATTACAAAACATACATATTATGGTCATTGTAGAAAGTATTTAATAAGTCTACACATTATTTAATTAAATTAGCACATGTAGAGGATCAAATTGCTGGCCAACACAACATCCTTGAAAAAT
>JAQFZE010004294.1:0-11443 GCA_034695245.1 Dicyrtomina saundersi
TGCGCCAGTTGAAGGGCTCCCGTCCATACAAGGAGGAGTCCACGCTGGGGCAATGAGATATTTACAAAACCTAATATGGGACATTGATATTCGCAAAGAAACCAAAATAAAAATACTGCGATCCTAGATAAATTAATTAATTACACCTGAATAATATACTGTTTTAAGGCAACGAGAGACATTTTTATCGTATTTTTGAAACATTAATTGCATTACTATCATTTAACATAAAAGATTTTGTTATTATTCGCAATTTTTGTTGTAAAACAATTCTGGATAGTGTTCTAGAAAGGACGTTTTTTTTTCGTGTTTTTGTCAACGTAACAGATGTAATATTTTGAAGTATGAAAAATAATGACATTGCGATTTTTAGATCAAAAAAATGTAAGTTTTTCCATTTAAGCAACGCTAAATCTTTAAATACGTTTTGGCGTCAAAGCTGCAGCTTGAGTTCAAAGTGTTTTTGTCGACTATGATGTCCCAAGGATTCATAAGAAATAAAATTGAAAATTGTCGTCGCCATTCGTACCGCCATCATAAAATGTTAAATAATAGTTCAACAACTATATGAGCTAAGAGTCCTACCCCTCGCGTACTACTAAATCTGAGATGCATACCCCTGCGTACTATTCAGCCTGAGACGCCCACCCCATGCGTACTATTTAGTCTGAGGCGCCTACCCCTTGCACAGTATTAGATGATATACGGTGTTTGTCCAGTCATTTTAATTAGTTGTACTTACAGTACGATGCTCGAAATTAGTTATCTTAATTACTAGATTGAGAATTGATCCTGCGACATATAATGTTATATATTAGTTAAGCTTATACAATTTATTGCTTTGATCAATTGAATAGCTTATTCTGATGTACCACATTAACTAACTTTGATCAAACAATTATTTCTTCTATTGAAAGATATGGTAAAAAGGCCTTAAATGGGCAGATAGTCCGAGAAGAGCATGAAGTTATACGAACAATAAGTTTTGCAGATTTTTTGTGCATTTAGACTATTTGCACATTGAAGGTTATTTTCCTGTTTCCCATTATTCCGAATATATTGTAGTTACCCTGCATAATAAAATTGCTCTTATATTCGCCAAAACTATTACCACCTTTACTAAATATTTTCTCTAAATATACTGTAGTGTTAGAATATTTGCAAAATTGAAACAACTTAAAACTCTTATCGGCAGTGACTCAACATCAACACCTCAAATATTTGCCTGGTTTTAATTTTAATTGATTTGGAAGAAATTGTATGGAACCAATGTACAGACTCGTCTACCATTGCAGGGCCGTCTACTATAATAAGATACACTGTACTGTATTTCTACTATAGCAGCGATTGCAACTCTTTGAGGGGAATACAGTGAAAGTGTTATACTTACCATACGCTATATGTTTATGTAAAAACGTAACGAGCCGCCTTAGGTAGCTCGTTGTAGAACGTAGAAGTAAAATTGAAACTTAACATTTGTGATGAAAAATAACAAAGTAAGCAAACAAATGTTTGCATTTTGTTATTATTTGAATTCGTGAATATTATTTTGTATGTTGAATAGAAATTAACAATTGCTTTACAATTTGCAATATTTTTATTGTATGAATTTGTGATTTTACTGAAACTCATGTAGCGCTGTAGGTATTTTGTTGCGGGTCATATTAATTAGTATATTTTTATCTTAAAACCATAACGCATTTGTTTTTGAAAGTCCAGAACATCGGCGTAAGAGACATGTCAAAAAATAATGTAACTGTCGTTCTATACAACGCACTTTCATGGTAATTGTTCATTCCACACGTCATGACCCAGTTTTGGAGTGGGAATTTAATCATTTTTTGCTAAATAACAAGTACTGATATCAATAATATAATAATGTATTGGTAGCGGTTTTTGTAACCTTGTGTTGGTTTTGTGGTTGCGACCTGTGTAAAGTGCTAGCATGTATCTGTTGCAATAATGATGACCTCTTGCAAACGTAATTGTTGATCTGTGTTTGAATGTTTAAAGTGTGCCACTGTTTTAACGCAAAATAAAACGGTATAGTTCTAAAAGCAAAAAAATTATAAATACTTGTTCTGCTTTTTAATTATAAAGTATTTTCCTGACAACCATTTGATCTAATTTTTTATTGCTTAATGCTTGTTTTGCTTCTTATCGTCATCTGTTGATCTCTGTCGTGGAAGCTAAGTAACAATTGACAGTGCAAAATTGCTCCCGGATTTAACTTTATTTTTCTTGGAAAACAATCTTACAAGTAAACATCTTCCTCGGGAATTTAAATACGTTGACGAAAATGGTATCTACTGACCTTAGTAAGAAGAGATATCGTAACTGAATTGCTTTTTACGCTGTTCGTTCCCGAATGCTCGCCAGAGTTTTAAAAAATTGATTTTTTCAATTTTTAACTCAATTTTTAACCCTTTAACTACCACAATTGTCATCGGATTTTGATGAAATTTCAATTGTATGATCTTTGAGCTATCATTTAAAAAGTTATTTCAGGGGTTTTCATTTGAAATTGTTTGATTTTTTCAAAATTTGTCCAAAATTTCATATTTTTTGAGGTTCACTAAAACGCTAATATTTTGAAAAAATCTCAAAATTTCGAATTTTGAAAACCCTTGAAATTACTTTTTAGAAAACAACTCAAAAATCGTACAATTCAAATTGTATCAAATCCGATGACAATTGTGGAAGTTACAGGGTGGTTAAAATTTTTAAAATTGGTATTTTTTTGGAGGCAATTGCTGGCAATTGTGAGCAAACAGCGAAAAACGCACTCGAGCTATTATGATATCTGTTTTAATTAAGGTCATTCGATATTATTTTTGCCAACGTTTTTAAATTCCCGAGGGAACATGTCCGAATGTTTACTTGTTAGTACTAGCATTAAACGTAAGGTGTAAACCTTGATCTTATGGAAGAAGCATTCCAAAGTGTCAAAGCCAAAATGCAATGTCAGGGCGTACTTTTCCCGTGAGCCGATCAATGAAAACAATGAGAATGTATGGACGCTGTTTAACATACTTTAACAAGTTGACGGCACATATTAATAAGTATGAGGTACCCCGCAATCACCTAATCCCAGCCATACCCTCCTGACCCCTCGCCCTGAAAAATATTTTTGCAATATTAAATTTCTGACCCTTCTCTCTACGGACGAAGTCCGGTAATATTAAAGAATGGACCAGCTTTTTTTTTGGCTACCGTGGAAAAGTTGGAGATTGTTTGTATGGGGTGGTGTACTTTGATGATTTTGAGAGATTGAGACGGGTTGAAATTGCTGGAATTGCCGTGTCGGTAGAAGCAAGATGGGACCTTGCTAAGAACATTGCCCTTGTTAAATGACAATTGGAATGAGATTTTGATGTGACTGATGTTGGAATGGTCCTTGCAACGAGTGGGCATTTGGGCATCGGGATGTCCTGTTCCGACTGGAATCGGTCTAATGATGTGTGTAGGAGAATTTCCAGCAGAGCCAGAAGGAAGTTGCTTTGCATAGCGATAATTTTGCATTGGAGGTGGTGGACCTTCCATGTGCATCAATGGAACTACTGGAACTTGACCACGATCCATGCTAGAATCTCAAGAAAGTGAAGTGAGTTTTCATACTTTTTACTTTACGAAGATACTTTTCATAGGATACGTAGCTCTTTAGACTTAAATAATCTTAATTTTTGATACGGTTACCGGGTTACGTAATCCGCGACTGCAAATACTCACTAGTCAGCTTGGGTATTATTATGTACCCTCGTCTCATAGTCTAGAATTGCCTTATAAAACTGTCTTCGCCAGGGTAATATTAACATTTCTACATTATTTCTTCTAATACCTCCCGGGTGGCTTTTTCATGTTTTTGATTAATTAAACTTGCACTTTTTGTCTTTGGATAAGTTTGACATAACTCTCGGGGGAAGTTATTACAAGAAATACAGTACTAATTTACTCGTTTTTTAAAAAATAAAATTGTCTTTCTGCGAGTTTCTCCGTTGTATTTTGTTTTAATTACATTTTCTTTGAAACATGACTGACTGGGTTTTTTATCTTTCTTTTTTGTTTGTTTACATATTCACATGCTTTCATTGAAAAAACGCCTTTCCGCACCTTTTTGTGTCAGATGATTTACAAGAATTAGCTATTTTTGTGGTGGTTTCTGTGCTTGTGTCCTCAAAATTATTAGTTCGTTCAAGCGTTTGGGTTTTTGCGTACGTAAATTGTGATTCAGATTTTATAGAGTAATATTGTCACTACTGTGTAACAGAGATTGATAAGGAATGGTCCATAAATGATGCCACCCAAATTATCACACTTAGAACCGTCCCAACACTCCCAACCCCATGCCATCATTTGTCTCAGCATAGCGAATCCCATTAATTATAACACCACTTGATTCCAATCTTGAAAAATATTACTCTCGGTCACCTCATAGACATCGGAGAGTTA
This sequence comes from Dicyrtomina saundersi, assembly GCA_034695245.1. Classification (NCBI taxonomy): domain Eukaryota; kingdom Metazoa; phylum Arthropoda; class Collembola; order Symphypleona; family Dicyrtomidae; genus Dicyrtomina; species Dicyrtomina saundersi. Next base: position 4,450 of record JAQFZE010004294.1, read on the forward strand.
AATAATCATATACAATACGTTGCAAAATATTAATACAATGGTTTTTAAATTAACGTTTATATATGATTTGGATTAAGTAAAATCTTTGGTTAAAATGTTGTTTAGAAAATAACATTTGTGATACACCTATATTCAACGCTGTCGGTGAACGTAATTTATAGCATGTGTTGATAATAGCCTATATTTTAACGTTTAAATCTTATTTAAACGTACAAATTAAAAATCAACGTTGGTTAAATGTTATGGCTTTCATTAAGAGGGAGAAAAACTTTAACTCACTGTTGAACAATTACAATTTACAATAACCTCGTTCAGCATACAAAACAATAGATTTGTCATTATAATTTAAACAATTTCGTAAAAATTATTGGAAAGGTAATACTACATGAATAAATCTCGATTAAATGTTGATTACAAATCCTAATTGATCCTCTAAAAGCAAACATTAAAATACCTACAATTTAACTAATAATTAACAATAACGAGAGATACATTACGCATGCAAAATAGAGTCACTAAATAGATATAATATAAATTCCACTTACTTAAGTCAGTAAAATGGACAACTTCACGTTGTCAGGTGTTTATTTTTACAATTTAGTGTATTCATAACAATAAGTTATAGCAGTTAAATAAATAATTTTTTAATGTAATAGTAACTGCAATGTCAAATTGGTTGAAAAAGCCCGTTTTTTAAAGCTCACGCTTGTTCTGAAACTCTGGGTCGCAGTTGAAATGCTCGTCTATTTTTCTGCTTTCTAATCTTGCTATCCCATTACATAGAAATTTTGAAACAAAAAATTAATTCGATTTAGGTTTGGCAGTATCAGTAATGACAATAAATTTATTGGTATTGGTATAGTTGTTCTTAAATCTTAACTTCTTTGATAGAAGGAAAACATTTTGTGCATAATGTGGCAACTGAGGCAATCATGTATTTACTGCTCAACGTACTTTTAACAGTGTCAAGAGTACCAGGATGTGAAACGAGTTGGTTTTCCACCTTCATTGTAAAGGAACTTTAGCTTGAGTTAGGACTATTTTCCTTCCCTCCATAGGTACCTACTCGAAGGTTGTAGAACTGCGCCACGACCAGACAAATCATCTAACAACATTTTTACAAAATTCCGAATATCGATAATGGTAATTGGTGTTGTTTGAGATTGAGATATAGAGTAGCACGGTAGGGCCAGTGGTAACTTTTAAACAGTTTAAATTTTAGCTTAAAGCTTATAATAATTTAATCTAAACCCTAATGCATTGCTTTTTGAGCCCCCACAGCATAGTACCTAGGGTTCCCAGGTCTGAGACAAGCAATTCCGGGACAAAATTTTTCCAGGAACTGTTTGTCATGATAATTACTCGATGAATGGCGTAACAAACACCTAGTACTTAGTTAATGCCTATTTAACGGTGCAAACATATTCGTAGGGTTCTCTTTAATCTAGTAATTATTGCGCATTGAATTCAACACTCAAAATAGTAGAGGGGTTTTACAACGTACCTATTGCTTTTTAATAGCAACTACCTCCTCTAATATTGGCAGTGATTGTGATTGACGCCTGTTATTTGCGGTAGTAAAATTGGTAAAACAGTCACCGTGAACTATAAATAAGCTACCGATATGATACCTGTTGAATGGTAGACGCCACATGGGTTTTAGCAGTAAGTACTGTTATATCCTGGAATTAACTTAACTCCACAGTCGTTTACTCGTTCTTTAATACTGTAACTACTGTCGTACTGAAAACGACTGAGTTTGAACTCCAGAATAATTAGCTAATGCGTTAACTAATGGAACTGTTTCACGCTTTGGTCTCTGATTTTGTAGATCTAGTACGTTCTTGGTTTGTTTTGGATTTTTGTAGACGTATTTCAATATCTGAGACAAATGCTTGTGTTGGTCTTGAAATGTTTCACCCCTCTTTAATGTTTTAGATTTCTCACTGAAACTTTTAACAGAAAAATAAAACTCTACAAAGTCTACGATTAATCATTTCTACACTCATCATTACCACGGTTTACTACTTTGGTATGGAGTTATTAAACTCAAAGTCTGTTGTAACTAAGAATAATTGCGGCACGTCGCACGAATTTCTACACTAAATTCTAATATCATGTTAAATAAATAGACGTGCAGTAGTAAAGTATTTAAATATTTCTTCGGTGTACAACTGCTAGAGCTGCAGAATTGATTTTAGTTAGCAGGGGTTTTTTGTCGAAAAAAGAGCCCAAAGGTATTATGGGAATGCATTGCTGATATTTTTGCTATTCTGCCAATATTTATTTTGTTATACTTAACATTTAATTTTTGATAACGTTGAAAACGTTTAATAAGCTGATGTGCAATGGCTGTGTTGTCTTTTTTTAAACGACGTGGATGTGGCTTAGTTTTGCTACACTAAATTAGTTGTAATTTATTTTTACCGTGGCACCTATAGTGTGTCCCACTGAAATAGACTCACAGTGGTTTGGGGGGGGGAGGGGGTAACTTACCCCTAAGTACGAATAATTAAACGAGACAATTATTTCTTTTTGACAATTCACCAGTTACTATACGTTCAGACTTTGATTAACCCCAAGGGGTCAAGTGATTACTACACAAATAAACACGAAACAAAATTGGTGTTTCACTGAAATAGATTCACTTTGCTGTTTTCTTCAATAATTTTTTTCGATCAGTGAAAAAATTAATAATTTTGTATAGCTATGTACTTTCACATACATTAGTTATGATACAAGCATTGGCTTTGGTCATAGCATCGCCGTAGCACCATTGACATTGGGCAAAATGAATCGATAGCTGTCACCTTTTTTAGCATGTTTGTAATCAAAATGGAAACCGACGACTTTTATACTATATGTTCAAAATGTTCATGGAAAATGGAAATAAGCAAAACCATGGATTTTAAAAACCATAGGTAAGGCCTTTAAAGCCTTTTAAATTCTCAGCAAAATAGCCCAACATCTATTTGTGAGGTCTCAGAAGGGTTGCAAAGCACTTTGTCATAATTGTTGAAAAGCGCCGACCAAATGGTCCGGATATGGGTAACCACAATTCCTAAGGGAGGCATACGGTGCTTTGCCACCGCCGTGAGACCTCACAAGTAAATGTTGTCCTATTTTGTTGAGAATTTTAATTTTGGGCGTTATGTTCCACCTATGGTTTTTGAAAAATCCGCACGGTTTTGCTAGTTTGCATTACCATTTACTAAAAAAGCCACGAGTTTCCTATTTGATTACACGTTAAAAAGAGTGACATGGTGTGGATTCGCTCAGCCCACTGCCAACGGTGCTAATGCAATGTTATGACCAATGCCAATGTTTATATTCATAACTAATGTATGTGAGAGTACCTACTCAAAAATTATTAATTTTGTCATTGATTGAATAAAATTATTGGAGAAAACCGTGAGACAATTTCAGTCGGTTATCCACCCTGTTTGGTTTTTATTTAATTATGCAGCACTAACTTGACCCCTTGGGGTGAGCTAACACAGTAACTAGTGCATTGTGAAGAAAAAATAACTATCTCGTTTAGTATTCAGGGAGGAAGTTACCACCCCCCCCCCCCCAACCATAGGTTATCTATTACAGTATGACACACTGTATTGTGTACTATACATTCAGCACGGTGTATTTCGTATGCATGTATCCGTCAGTCCTATTTTTGATTTGTAGTGTTCATAACACATAAGTCGGCACCAAGTAGCAATTTATTTTAACAACTCACATCACCTCGTGCTTTAAGTTCTACACATTTTTTTTATTTTTTATAGCTGGATGCCTAGTCTGTAGCCGAACAAACTGAATTGTCGATGTATGCATCCAACGTCTGGGCCTGAGTCATTGAGAATTAAGACTGCTTCGTTTAAGTTGCATCCTGCATTGCTAAATTATCTAGTTTTTAACTAATCCTCAATACTATTGTAACTGCAACATGTTTCAATCAAATCATCAAGAAGAAGAAGATTTAAGCAAAACCCAGTATGATTATTTAAGTCATGGTGATTTTAAGAAAGATGATGTTGACAAATTTCGTGAAGATGCTGTCTTAGAAACAACATTTAACTGGGAGAAGGAAAAGCAGAAGAAGCTACATTTCTTTGACGATGGAACTAATTCATACTTTTGGTAGCTTGAACTTTTATTTTTTTTTTAACTTTGTTTTGTAGTCGTCCTTTTATACAATACCGTTGTGATAATTTCGTACCATATAAGACTTCACATTTTGAAGAAAAGTAAGCACGAAACATTTCAGGAAGTCATCAGCTTTGACGGAGAATTTGGATTGTATAAGAACTCCTATGCACTGCATACTGCATATGTGAATCAGTATGATTGTTTCTAATCATAATGGTATCTACTATCTAATGCTAATAACATAAGACTTGGATTTTTGGCAGTGAACAATCATTAAAGATCCTGTTTTTAAATTTTCAAAACGGTATAAAGTAGAAGCCTAGAGGTGAAGAAATGCGGTCACTTCAGTTTTTAACAGAAAAGTATTACCAATGACAGTAGAGTAACTTTTACTTTATAAATTAAGATTGAAGCTAGTCAGTCCATGGATTGTGTTTTACTCTGGTCGGTAATAGTTTTGAGGTGGAGATTTTTCTTCGAGTGACGGCCAGCTGGCGTTAAAAACCCTTTGTTTAGAGCCTTATCGTGGTTTACTTACTGCTAATTGCATTTTTAATTTGAGTTACCAGTACATATTGTTTTATGTACACAAATATAATTACTGCCTGTATTTTTAAAATAGATAGTCCTATCAATTTAATTTAATTGTGATTACAATTTGAGATGATTTTCTGAGTGTGTTGATATGTATTGCATAGTGCGCACCAAAATACAAACATAAACAAATTATATTGATTTCTTTGTTTTAGGCGGGCTCACACACTGACTGTATTATTCATTATTATTGGGATTCTGTTTTATGTTGCACTTGTTGAGGAAGTTGTAGAAGATACGCAGTATAATGCCAAGAGAGGTTTTGTAGCTTGCATGGTCTTCTTCTTATTGCTTGCCGTTACAATTACGCCAGATGGTCCGTTTTTGCGCCCCCATCCTGCATTTTGGCGATGCCTGTTTTGCCTATCTATTGTTTATCAAATTTGTTTGATTTTCGTCCTTTTTCAGGTTTAAATTATGCGAATTAGCTCTACTTATCTTATTATTTCATTAAATTAGTATTTTGAACTCATTTAAGCTTTTAATATGTACAACTGAATGAGTACCCTTTGCTCTTGTTAACTAGAGTGCCAAAGATGCTAGAAAGTTACTAAAACATATAGATCCTTCTCTTGGTGAAAAATTAGCTGAGCGTAGCTACGGTGGTAGCTGCGTGATATACGATAGGAACAGAACAGATGATCCGTTTCACAATGTTCGGGATAAAATTGATTTTTTTGTTCCTACCCACTTTTTTGGATGGTGGCTAAAAACATTAATTCTACGTGACTGGTGGATTTGTACTGTCATCTCTATTATGTTTGAGATTTTGGAATACACTCTTGAGCATCAGCTACCTAATTTCAGCGAATGTTGGTGGGACCATGTAAGTTCATGATATTGTCTAAAATTCAAATAAAATCAGGAATTAAGTATCGACTTGAAAGGTGATAGTTGTTTTAAAATTTAATTAGCTTTTTGTGGGGCTACGTGAAACTATAACAAAAATATTTAGGTAGGTAGGTAGGTAGGTACCTAGGTACTTTACTTGCTTTATTTTAATGAATTCCAAGCTTCTTCCCCAGTTTCTTTCATTCAGAATGTTGTTTTCTCCAGCCAGCACCTAATTCGTGTCCCGTTTTTTTTTGTGCAATAATTTAGATATATAGCTAATATTTGTTCTATATACTTGGTCTAGTGGTCTATAGTAAATAGAGAACATTTAGTTTTGTTTTACTAAAGTTGTATTCACTTAAAGCGAAAATCAAAAAATAATTTTTAATTTATAGTGGATTTTGGATGCTTTAATGTGTAATGGTGGTGGAATATACTGCGGCTTAAAAACCTTGCAGTATTTTCGGGTTAAGACATACTTTTGGCGAGGAATGTGGTATATTCCAGGTTATAGGTAAGTGCATTCGTTTAATCAAATAATTTATTCTATAACAGTTTAGCAATTGCAAATATTTCAAAATGATAACCAAAATGATATGGTTCAAACAATTGATATAAAAATATTGTATGCTATTTTTATGTGGTATTCACAGAGGTAAGCTTAAACGGATCTTTGGCCAGTTCGGTCCTCATTCCTGGATAGACTTTGACTGGAAGCCAACTTCATCGTTCGGGCGATGGATGGCCGTTCTTGGGATAACTTTTGTTGTAAGAAACAGTTGTATGGATCCATTTGTAATTGTATTGTCTATAGTAGTCAGTAGTACAAACATTGTTGTTTTTATGCATATAATTTAGTGAATCAGAATAGACGTTAGGAAAATTGGTTCCCCATTATTGAAGATAAATTAGATATGTAAAGTAAATTACGACCTTTAAATTAGTCTGAGCATTAACAGTTAACAGTTGTATTTACCATTATGCACATCTAGTCGCGGGCTGACTACATCCACTGAACCACATGTACCCGCAGTGATTATGATTATAATAAGTCAATTTTGTCAGTCCAATCTGCAATAGTATTTAGTTAAGACATTTTACCCTCTAACTAGTGTTGTACCTCGTTTTTTGTCGTGTTTGACCTATTCTAATTGACCTAATTTGACCTAATTCTTAATATGTTCGGCATGTAGTTTTCAAGAAGTCAAGGTAACTTCAATGTATGTAGTTGTACTTTTGAATGTGGTTTAAATTTTAAATCACTGTATCATGTAATTTAAAACCATTTTGTTTTAAATATTGATATATAGTATTATATTATCTAGCTTTTGTGTAATGCTGTACACTTTGCACGTATTTAAAATATCATTTATCACCTTCACCTTTGTATAATGCATGCAATTTATGCATTGTAATAGTTTCT
>JAQFZE010004295.1:0-11442 GCA_034695245.1 Dicyrtomina saundersi
GTATATGTCTTATTGATTGTAGGGGAGCTTCCATAAATCTTATATCATTTTTTAGCGTAACATAAATTGTCTTGCGCTTTTGTTGAAGCTCAGCATCTACTTCGGGCCAGCCCACGGTCGACAAATCCGGCGCGAAGCGCCGGATTTTTATATTTTGAAGTAAACTGGGACTACGTTTTGGGTATTTTAAAATGTAGTTTGTTTTAACAAAGTTTACTAAATCCCTGACTTTGTTGTTAGCTTTGTAAGTTTGTATAAACGACACAAGAAGTACTAGGAGCTTTGAAGGCCAATAAACTAAAAATATTAGTTTTATTTTTATTGATGTCGTAATGCTGTTCAAGTTAAGGAAATAGATTTATTTTAATTCGATACAATGAGCTGCACAGACAGACTACACTAAAAAAGCCACGGAAAATCGTTAGGAGACAATAGAAAAATATACTTTATTAGACATGCAACGACCAAACATTACCCATTCTATCAATACACAATAAATTCTTTTAAGCGTCCCTCTTTGTTTTCTTCTCATGTTTTTGCAACAAACATAACCTAATTTAAAATTTGATGTAGATTCTGTAGGCTGCGATTTAGTGTAGAATGTTTAAAAATTTGTATAGCAGATCACAAAAAAAAAACAATAAAACAATCCCATAGCTTTTTTGCCCTACTTGAGTTATTTGTCTCTAAGGAAATGGTAGGCTTTGCGTTCAAAAAAGGGGATACTGCTACATAATAAATCAATAAATTGTATATTATATACGATGTAAAGAACTAAAGTTAATCTTGCATATTATGTTTTTAGACAGTGTTTCTCAGAAACGTGTTCAAGTTATTACATAGTATACAACATACTGTATGCTAAGTATTGGTTGAAGTAGTTGTCTTCGACAATATTGACTTTAAATGTCTATATCGGACGAGCAGGACTAGCGGACAAAAGACTGACTAAAAGACGGACGTGCAGACAAATGGACGTTTCCATTTTAATAATAGATGCCTAATAAAATAATGCTCGGTTTTTCAAAACCTAATTAAATAAACGAAAATCGTAGAATTCCGCTCTATGCATTACATTTTGTTTAGAGACAGGGGAATCCTTTAAAATATATATATAGAAATGACGTCAGTTATGGACGATCCCTCACTTTCTATATGAGCCATATACGGGCAATCCCAAAGTCACACATGGGTAAGAATGCCACTAATATGTAAATAATTTATTTTATTAACTAATCAAGTAAATGTCTTTACTTGGTAATACATTTATTTTGTGGTTTTGTCTAAATTTTCCTAACTGTATGTAAGTAGGTCGCCTGATGTAAAATATATTTTATTTACATGCTTTTTTTTAATTTTGAAAATATTTTATGTATATGTTTTTGAAGAGTGCAAAATATTAAATGTACATATGTTTTAAAAAGTGCAAAATATTCTATTTACATGTTTTTAAAAAAAAAACAAAATTTTTTTTTAAAAAACAAAATCTTGTTTTTTTTTCAAAAATGCAAAATTTTCATTATACTTGTATTCTTGAAAAATCCACAAGGTTTCTCCACTTGCATGCTTTCATGGATATGGTATTTTAATTTTTTCTGTAGATAATTTATTTTGTTTGAAACTAAAAGTCGATATATACGTCATTTTGGTTCTTCACAGACAATATAACATGAAATGAAGTGAATACTCGTATGTAAATTAAAATAGGATTAGGTTGTGAAAACTTACGAGAGTTACGCTCATTTAGAAGATTGATTTATCTTAAAGCAAAAAAATAATAATTATGTTACTAGCGTAAAGAAACTAACAACCCAGCAATATTACGAGTAATAAAATCAACAGATAATGGTGTTGACTCTCGTTCTATTGTACGAAACTCTCCCTGTCTCACCTCACCCCAACATCTCTCACTGATTTACAAATTAGCCGAAAAAACTGTCGCTCCTTTCTTGTCATCCCAGGACACTGCCCAATCAGTAATAACATTCTCAATTTTAGCTTTTTCATATTTTCAGGAATTTTGAATGCCTTGTCATACACACTGATGTAGGCTGTGAGTACAAGGACAAAGGATAAATAGGTAAAAATACTAGCGATTTAATCCACTGCTGAAAATTTAATAAAATAAACCCACCCAATAAATGTAAGTGAGATACACATATTTTTCAGGACTAAAATTATAAGTGAAGTACTCAAATTGAAATAGTTAATTGAAAGTTCAATTTTTCTACAGTCTTTGTATATGTTATACAATCTGGAATTTGATGGGAACGAAGCAGGTGATCTGTTCTTAAGATTAGCAGAATGGGATTGGACCCTTAGAATTAAAGTTTGAATTCTGGAATCAATATTCATGAAAAATAGCATTTGAAGGATCATTTCAAATATTCCAGTCGTGGCCCAAAAAAGTACAATTCCAAATTCCACAAGAAAAGAAATAGAAAACGTGAAGATGTTTTTGTGATTTTCATCAAGTGCCGAATACAGAAGAAAATTAAGTGAAGGATCATTAATAAAAGGTAGAAATGGTGAAAACAAATCCGGAAGAACGACTAATGGAGAATAGAGTGCCACAAGCTCCATTACACTGAATTCACGACCCGATTTCCGTACAACATATTGATCTGCTTAAAACAAAATTGACACTTTAATTAATATATATAGATGGTTTAATATCTGACTTCATTTAAGGACATTTTATTACTTATTGCACTATTAAGTCTAACCAGGCTGATGTTCGAATAATTCATTAAATATTCCAACATTGACTTGTGGCCAACGCAGAAACATTGAATAGGTGACAAAGCACGTCACATTCCAAATGAGAGTAAAAATTAAGTTAATTGAAAAGTGATGAAGAACGAAATATTTTGGGTACAACAAAGACTGAAGAAGCCTGCCATTCATGTAACCTAATCCTGAAATTGAAACCGCAAAATCAAAACCCCATACAGTATACAGCCTTTTGAAGTATAGAGCTTTTCGTTTTTATTTTTCCAGATTGTAAATTAAATTCAAGAGGATTTAAATTAAGCTGTGAAAAGAATTTGAATAGTTTAAATGTTGTGCTAAATTCTTCTTTAGTCAGCATTTTTTGTTGTGCTTTATTTGCGTCCTTAAGGAGCTAATATAACAATACACTAATGGTGTTTAAATGAATCTATTGAAAAAACGTTGTAAGAGGCATTCAACGATGCCATTCACTTGAATTCAAAATGTGTTTGCTCCGTGCCAGTTAAATGAATACTGAGGTCCCTGTCAAAGTTTCAATCAAGTAGGTAAAACAGTGAGACACAGTAATACGCTGTTTAATCTCGTACCTCCTTATTTATGCTTTTAAGTCTATTTCAAATTTTCACAATCTCAATATATTGCGCGCTAGTTGCTCGTTTTGTTTCAAAACAAACAGTAAATATGGCAGACCCTATTTGCTTGTTGTGAATTAACGTAATGGGAAAAGTGACTCCGTAGCTTTAACGTTTATTCAATACAAATCATGTTTACAAAGGTTGGTAACAGTTTAAACGGTTTTAACACGAGGTGAACGAATTCTGTAGCTTTTTAAACTAGATTGGTAGATTAAACAGCTTGTGAGCTTAATTTTTCTTTTAAACAATTCTATACTCACAATTAGTTAGTTATAGAGTAAAATCAGGTTTTAATTTTGTATTGGTCAGTTGATACGTCTAACGCTTATTATACATACCAAGTTTTAAAAATCAAATAAGTGGTTTATTAGACATAATGAAAAAACAGTGACTGCGATTAATAAGCTACGTGCTTAAAAAACAATTAAAACGTTTTTACTGATTCTAATTTGCTATAGGACGAAAAAAAGCAGAATCAACTGAATTTGATAAAATAAACTGGCCCAATAATCGCCAGTTTTTTTTTGTTTTTTTTATTTTGGAAAATAATTAAAAATAATCCACTGGTTATCAAAAATAGTATAATTCCAAATTCTTTAATAAAGAAAGCAGAAAACATAAAAAGGTTTTTGTAATTTTTAGCAAGTGCAGAATATAGGTATAAATTAATTAAAGGATCATAAACAAAAAGATCGAGTGGTAAAACTAAATCCGGAAAAATGGCAAATGGGTAGTAGATTGTCACAAGCTCCATGACACTAAATTTACGAATCGATTTTCGCACTATGTCTTGATCTATTTAAAACAAAACATTGACAATTTATTAATTAGGGATTTTTTAATCGTATTACGTTTTACTTTGTAATATTTCACATTAGAATTTGATTTAAAGATCGTACAAAAATATTGTCTAAGAAATTCATAAATTTCTAGGGCGGTATGTTTGACACTTTTGTTATAGGGCCGCATAATACGGCCAGCGCAGGCAGCCCCCGTTGCTTGAATTTTGAAAAAACATGCAAATGGAATATTTTGCACTTTAAAATTATGTAAATGGAATATTTTGCACTTTTAAATTAGGTAAATGAAATATTTTGCACTTTCAAATTATGTAAATGGAATGTTTTGCACTTTCAAATTATGTAAATGGAATATTATGGAACTTCCAAAAACGTGCAAATAATTTTTTTGGTAAATTTCAAAAACATGCAAATAAAACATTTCACGTATAATTATACTCAAGTTAAATGAGTAATTATTTTTATATTGCAGTTTTTATTTTATTTTAAACACACTAATTATTAATACATTATAATGTTTTTATTTAGATTTGAGCCTGGCTTCTGAAGGAGCCCGGCTCTGGTTCAGAGGTCCACCTGAACCACCTGTCACGCCGGCCCTGCTCAAAATCAAAAATACTCATTGCAATGAATAGACAAATAAAGTAAATAACATATAACGTCGAAATTAAATTTGTTTGAATTTTTAGCGGCGTCTGCTCAAAATAAAAATTGGCTGGTTCTTGTAGATATTGTAGACTATTCTGTGACAATCTTGACCTTTCATATCCATTTTCTAAAAACGTATGGATTCCAACTTCCATAATTCTGCGAAGCAGAGCCATGTAGCAACTGCCAACATTTGAGTAATCCATTAATACACATCCAAACATTGTTAGGATGATTGGCTCATCCACTTTAAAACGCTTTTGCTTTTGCCAAACGTGATTCTAAAAACTCGCCAGGAATTTCAAATTCCATAATTTGACTTGTTAAATCCACATACGCAGAATTGTTGCATTTGCAAACTTGTTCCTCGACTGCTGCTTGAGAAATTTTTGCTGGCAGCTCGAATTCCTTGGTGGTCAGAAAATCAATTTCTGAGTGGTTATAAAAGTTGTCAAATACTTGTAATTGTTTTGAATCATATGCATCTCGGCCATCAATTACACCCAAACGAACTAAATCGTACGTGTGATATTTAAATTTACCAGGACGAAACAAAGCTTGCTTTACAAATGCGCAATTGTAGATGTCAGTCGCTGTCTCATGACCTAGAGCTTTACAATATTCACGCGTGTATATTCTATACTGAGGCATCATCCTAAGCGCCTTGTCCCCAGCGACAAGAGGTGCAAAAAATGTGAAGTTTTGTATCTTAGGAAACGTGTGATGGTATGAGCGTGGAATGGGAGCAGTGACGTCAGTAGTTATGACACTCGTGTAGATTGTACTTAGAAACAAACAGCTGAGCATGAACAATGCCAACAGAGATTTAAATGTATTTGCATGTTTTAAAACTCTGGCTTGTTGTGGTGGAGTGTAGTTATTTAAAAAGATTTCCACAAGAAACAGAAATGGCTCCAATAAATTTGCCTGAATGTATTCTTTCTCAAATATAAGCAATTTAAACATAAAGTAGAGTACAGGGATAATAGAAATTAAAAGAAACCAGATAATTGTGTCAAATGGCTGAAGCAAATATCTAAAATCTAAGTGTGGTTCCAACCAGCTGCAGGAGATGAACGAAATACTTTCAGGCCTAGTAACCAACACTTCAGAAAATGGTTGTAACCCTGGAAGGTTGCAGTAATATAAAAGTACGTTTGCATTTTCATTGAATTTATCTCCATGGTTTCTATATTTGACAAAGTTTTTACTTATATTGCTATTCAAAAATAAATTCTCAAGTGCCTTGTAGATGTCGCTCCCATAAAAGGCTCTAAAACGGTTGCGTTTAGTCAAGGCTGCAGAGGCCATTACGTTAGGGAAATAATGTGGAACAATTTGAACACTTGAATGTTCTTTGTTGAATTCAGAAAACTGAACTTTCAAACGCTGACGAAAAGTCATGGAATCTTCTAGTTTGTCAAACGTAATTTCTTGAGTTTTGAGGGGTTCACAGTAGACGCAAAGAATTGCCATTCTATGAAACTTTAGTGATGAATTGATGCTAAAGACTACTATTTGCTTTCGCGAAGCTGCGGAATTTAAGTTTGTTGTCATTATTGGCGCAATCACAAAATCAGGATATGTACCTTGTACCTTGAATTTTGGGAGTAGTTTCAGAAAAGCTGGATGGAACGACGTAAGGAATGTGGCAACTGTCGGTAGATTCATTTTGTATGGCGCTAAGCGGATAAAGTATCGATGTAAAAGCTTCTTGCTTAACTTTTTACCATCAATTCGTGTAAAGTCCAGTAGGTATGCACGGCAAAACGTGAATTTTGGTACAAATCTAGAATCTAATACGTCATAATGCAATCCCTTCACAACATCTACAAAGTCAAAATATTTTTTAGGATCAAATCGATTCCAAGTATCAACTGAAAGGACCATTGGGTGATCTTTCGGTTTGAAATAAATGTTCTTTGATTGGTCCATTGGTAAAATTATGTACAAAAGACAGGAGCTAAACATATCAAACCAGAGATCCAATTCAAAACTTATTACAGGTGTAGACATTTTGGTACTTTTTGTGCCTAATAATTCATTACAAAAAAGTAGTAAGGTCAATAATACCAACCAAATAACGTAGAATTGCTTCATAGTTTTTATATTTTGATTCAAACTGCGACTAAGTTTCTGGTATTCTAGAATTTAGTTTGTGTTTACAAATGTTCACAATTCCCTGAATTTAATGGTAGCTTTGTTATTTTGTAAGACACACAAAATTTACAAAGAGCTTTGAAGGATCAATAAAATAATTGTTTTAGTTTTATGTTTTTTGAAGACGTAAATGTTCAAGGTAAGCTAATAGATTCAGTTTAATTCAATACAGTGAGCTGCACAGACAGACTATACACTCAACCAAACGGCAATATGTGCTGAGAATTGTTAGAAGACAGCAGAAAAATATACTTTATTGGACATGCGACGACAAAACTCACCTAATATTGTTTGTACGTTTTCCATTCTAGCAATAGATAATAAAGTCTTATGAGCTTGTCTCTTTGTTTGCCTTTCATTGTTTGTGCAACAAACATAACGTAATTTAAAATTTATTATTGAAACTATAGGCTGATTTCGTGTAGAATTTTTTAAAGTTTTTATAGCAGATCACAAACAAAAAAAATAACACACAATCCAAGAGCTTGTGTCCTATTTAAGTAATTTGTCTCTAAGAAAATGGTATGGTTTGCGTTTCAAAAGGCGATACTACAACAATAGGTCAATACATTGTGTAATTAATATGTACTACGTAAAGGACTAAAGTAAATCTTGGACCTGTTGTTATACACCGTCTCTCAGAAATGGGCTCAAGTTATTACATACTATGCTATTTTATGCTTGGTTGTTCCTTGAAGTTGTTATCTTCGACAATATTGACTTTAACTGTCTACATCGGACGTGCAAGACAACCGCAAAAAAGACTTATCAGAAGACAGACGAGCAAATAAAATACATTCTTATTTGATTAGGTGCCTATTAAAATAATGATCAGTCAGAAAATATGCACGTTACAGACACTATTAAAACATACATATATGAGTGCATATACACACAGTATTACTCATATTATGTTTCAACTGCGTTCCAACTATTAGTTAAGTATCATTGTCATATTATAGTTTAAATTCATAAGCTTATTGATTTAGTATTATGAACATGGAATGATGATGCATGTTATTTAGTTATAAAAGTATTTCAATAGCATGCCTCTGTATATTTTATATTCTGCGCGTATTTAGTTCACATTTGTTGGTATACAACAAACTGCATGATGAGCATAAAAACATCTCACAACAAAAACAGTCATTCTTAAGTCTTATATATATTCTTTTATTTGTTAATTCAACAGTAATTTATTATTCTTAAGTATATGAGAGACACTCATCAAGTCGACTAGTTCTGTCTTGGTAGCATAGCAACATATTTATTATATTAAAATAAAACAAGGGCTTAAAGCCCTTGTTTTATGGCAGCCTTAACAGTAACGTTAGGCAGTTCTTGCCGGGAAATCTTAACAGTCAATTTATAGCCTTTAAATTAAGGGGAGGTAGCAGTGAAAGAGTAAGTAGTGGCAATTTCAATGCAGACTTGTAAATGTTAATAAAAAATGTTTCAGGCGAAATTGCCTCCAGGCGATTTTCAGTTTTTGAAAAGTACATTTTTTTGAATTTCCCGAAAAATCTTAATTCCAAAATTTGAGCCCGTCAGTCAATGAATGCAGACATGAATGATATACCAGTGAAGCCGGAATTGATAGGCAAACCTTTTGAACTTGTAGTTCGAGGTCAGATCATGATTAATTTTTAATTGTAATTAAAAAACTGAAATAATTTTTTTTTAAAATTGAGTGATAATAATGTATGATATATCATTTTAAAGCCCTTAAAAAATTAAGAAAACGGGTATTTTGTTTTAGGCTTCCGACGCTTGAAAAATATTTAGGCGGAATTTTCGAAAAAATTGACGGTTTTTCAAAAAAAAAATTGTGAAAATTTGTGAGTAAAATCGTGCAGAGTCCGTTATTTGGATTCTACTCGTCGTTACCTTTCGAATGGTGTATAACACTTTGAAATGGGTCAAATATTTCGATATCGTGAAAAATCCTGTAAATTATGTAAATAGGTAGGAATGATGTAGTAATTCTGTTAACAGTGTAAACTTATTTTATTAACCAATAAATTAAATGTCTTTATTTGGTGTTAAATCTAATTTGTGGTCTCGTCTGAATTTTTCTAACCGTGTGTATGTAATACGCCTGATGTTTTCAAATTTCAAATGTGAATTGCACGCGACTCTCTACTTGCACACGAGTGGGGGGGGGGGGAGGGCACGTCATAAGGCTTGGGAGTTTGAATAGTACGCGGGCCGCACTATTAGAAGAGTAAATGTAAATTGGACCCTAGAATATTTCTTATCATCACCAAAATTAAAAAGGATTGAAAATCTGTATTTGCCAATTCGCCATATTCATTTTACATAAAATTTCTTGGTTTTAAAAAGTAATAGAAGCAGTCTTACTCAGACAAAACAAAATCTGGTCTGGTCTGGTCTGATCTTTTTTGAGCCACACCAGACTAGACCACATTTTTCTATTCCTACAATACGAATACGCGCAATAGTTGAGCTGCACAAGTAAAATCTTGTGGAACAATTTTGTTTTTTGCAATATTATTCTGTGTAATTACATATATAATTTTATTTTTAGTTTTCGCAAACCATGGAAACATTATTTAATGTTGTTTTGTGACAAATTTCTACTACCCCATATTTAATTCGATTGCTTACAGAGTTTAAAAATGGATAGGTGTCGGGTGTCGTATAGCTTCTACAACAGATTAAACATTATAAAGTAGCAAGTTGCAATTTTTTTAATTAAATTTCAACTCGGCTAAAATATAACCAGACATTTGTTGTATGTATCTTTAATGTTTTATGTAATTTAAAACCATACATATAAGCACTTACAAGGAAATAACGCGACATGTTGCACACAAATAATTGCAGGATTTTGTAAAGTTCAAATATGCTTGTTTTGTTTTTTCAAAAATCCAAAAAAGGTATATGTTTAGGCCTAATTTGTATACCCAGGTTTTTAAAAAGAAACGACTATTTTCGAATACTGAAATAATTACAGTTTAGAAAACAGCCTAAGGCCTAAGGATTAGAAAAGCTCAAATTTTAGCGTTGCTATAAAATCCTCAATCCTGTAAAAAATGGATGTAAAAGTAAAAATTCAGTCCATGTTAGTTGTTATTCTCAAAACCTCAACTCACAGGACTATTAGAGTTTTAAAAATATTTCTTCTACTTCAAGCAATAAATCCTTACGGTGTCGAAAATATCAGTGTGCTCTTTAATCCTGTAATTGTTGGTTGCATCGAAAAAGAATTTAAATTTGGTTATCTCATTAGAGCTCATCCATTTGAATAGGACGACAGCTCAAATCGCCTAAACAAATTGTGGAATTGCAGCTAGCGCAGAAAGCTATGTTGGTATTTTAGTATCTGTCTCCCCTTGTTTCATATTATTCTATGAACATGATTTTTAAAAGTGCAGAATATTCTATTTAGGTACATGTTTTTTAAGTGAAAAATATTCGATAAACATGTTTTTGAAAAGTGCGAAATATTCAATGAACATGTTTTTCAATGGTGCAAAATATTCTATGAACATGTTTTTGAAAAGTGCGAAATATTCTATGAACATGTTTTTAAAAAGTGCAAAATATTCTATGAACATGTTTTTAAAAAGTGCAAAATATTCCATGAACATGTTTTTCAATAGTGCAAAATATTCTATGAACATGTTTTTGAAAAGTGCAAAATATTCTATTTGCATGTTTTTCTAAAATTCATAGTTCTTTGTGCATGTTTTTAAAGAGTGCAAAATATTATATTTACATGTTTTAAAAAGTGCGAAATATTCAATTTTCATGCTTTTAAAAAAGTGCAAAATATTCTATGTTCTTGTATTCTTAAAAAATGCACAAGGTTCTATTTACTATTTACATGCTTTCATGGATATGGTATTTTAATGTTTTCTGTAGATATTTTATTTTGTTTGAAACTTAAAGTCGATATAGCGGTCATTTGAGTTCTTCACAGACGATATAATATGAAATTAAATTAATACTTGCATAAAAATTAAATTGGAATTAGGTTGTGAAAACGGTACACGGACATATTCCCCCTGGACATTTTCCCCCCGGACCTATTCCCCCTGGACTTTTTCCCCCCGGACCTATTCCCCCCGGGCATTTTCCCCCCAAGCAGCAACCCCGGACATTTTCCCCCCAAACCCATATTTAAGATACTCTTGTATAATATTACGCGGTCGTGTAAAGGCATTGTGAGAAAATAATATTGGTGTTCTAACGGACGTCCAGTTTCTAGGCATTTTATCCTGATTAGCAATATGGAATCTACAATATACATTAATTTGCGTAATTATTTTTACCATATTATTTTTATCATATCGGAATGGCAATGAGCATACACTAATTCATTTCGATTTAACGTTTTATTTTATCAGTATGTTTCAAGAGCTCATAGTAGCATCACTATCATAAAACTTAATAGCTGCATTCTTAATACTTAGTGCTTTATTCTTTAGAAATTATAAAAA
>JAQFZE010004296.1:0-11437 GCA_034695245.1 Dicyrtomina saundersi
GTCAACATGCCTGTAATAATGCTTTTTGCAGTAGTAATAGCGCTATTACTCATAATTACTGTCATATATATTGTAAAATTGTAATGTAAATGTGAGCAATTTTATCTCGCACACTCATATATTTATTTAGGGTGTGACACTTCTGTACCTGTACCACAACTGCAAGACGCGTATTATGTTAAAATACTGAATGTCACCGCTTTTAACGAAATAAAATAAACGCCTTTGTTGTAACCGTTCTTAATCGTCATCGTCAACTTTCGCATTCACATTCGCATTTCTCAAGTACACATACGTTGTACGTATAATTTAGCAAATGGTGCTCTAGTATGCATATGTATAGTACTTACGCTGAGACTGTAAAAAATTTGGAGCATTACTGCATGCGATTAGAATAAAATAAATAATTACTCTGTTTTTTTATAAATTAAAGAATATATAGTATGTGTATGTATAACACTGCGCGAATTTTCCCTTTCCCGACTTTTATAAATTCTAACTCCTTTACACAACATACTACTATTAACAAGTTCATTTTTTCTATTAACTTTTGTATATTTCTCTATATATCCTGTAATACTCTGAATTATTATGACTATATATATTTTATATTCTCTCTTCAAGTTATTAAAATTTTAAATTCTAAAATTATTTTTATCATGCACATTTTTATTTTCACTTGCCTCAAATAATAGCCTACTACTTATGCGGACACACACGCACACATTAAGCAAGCAAGTAATTATTACATATTGAGAGCAAGATGGAGTAGCAAAATAAAAGTGTAAAACATAGGCGTTCCTTCTTCTCTCGTATGTTCATGTACCTAACCCAAGTATCCACAAAGATAATCTCCACCGAAAGCGAAATTATAATCATCTGAGGCATAGGTATGAGTAAATAAAAATACAACCACGAAGAAACAAAATAGAAAAACATATAATTACATGTAGTATATGGTTTACCGTTTATATTTATATCCATCATAAAAAAGGTAATAAAGCTACGGGTACATAATATGCATGCATATTAGTATACGTATATATAAATTTCGAAATAAAAATAAAATGGAAACGGTTAGAAAACGAAACCAAAATCTGAGCATATCACATGAAATCAAATCACATTACACAGTGACAGTACCGTTCTCCTGTACTAAACAAAAAGACGTAAAATATTTTTGTTAGCTCAAAGCTTAACTGAAACTGAAACTAAAGTGGATGTGCATCACATAATGAAACGGTTGTAAAAATTAATAAATAAATAAAACTGAAACTGACTCTGTCCATCCATGTATGTATATACTACATATACACTGTACATCCGTAATGTCCGATTAGAGAGAAGAGAGTGAGGAAAACGACCGACAGGACCAGAAAAGAAAAAAACTTATTTTCCACTTAACGACAACTTCGAAGGCTTACGAACGACCAGAAAGTAAGTAAAGCACTATGACTGTATTTTAATAGAGTTTAGTTTTTGAGTGACTTATGTGGGTTTATGAGTCTCGCTCCCGTCTTCGTCGTCGTCGTCGTCCTCTCATCCTCGAGGCAATCACCTCTTGTATGACACAGCAAGTCAAGACTACACATTTACACTATGACAGCCTTTTTGGTCAACAAAGAAATAATGTGAAAGAATGAAAACTATAATGTCAGAGTCAGATCAGATGAGACGGGGAAAGCTTTAAGAGGTTTCACTAGTACTACACTACTATAAGTGCAGGACCAAGAGCCATAGTATAATAATGTACGGCCTAGACAAGGCACCACTTCAATGTGTCAATATGTCACGCACTTGACACTGCATCGTCATAACACTGTAAATATGCATTCCCACACTATGACTATTACTAAACTCATCTTCTACTCCTACAGCTGTTCAATACTTAAAGAAATCCACTTCATTTTCTCTCAGTTCTTAAGACAAGTGCAGAAGCAGCTTTTTAAATATACTTAATCAATAGCAATAGTTATATTAAAGTAGTAACATACTGTATAGTGTGTATAGTCTTTCGTTTTAAACATTTAAAAAGCGTAGGTATTTTATAATTACCCAAACCAAAGAATGCACTTTATTGTATATGGAACAAAAAAATAGCAGCATCCAACATCAACAGATAATTATAGCACACCAAGTTATATAGCAGACGCATTATAGCAGACAAAGGTAAGCAAGAAAATGTTTTTATATTTTCATTGAAGACACAATCCTAACCATATACGACGTTAAAATTAAACATACAATACATATATCGAGAATAATGATTTCTACATTACAATTTTAGAAATTTCTGAACGACGCCATTTTTTAAGTCCTTTTGCAAATATTCTAGACGAATGATTTATTACTATATATGCCAGCTAATGTTGCAAGGAGCAATGTTTAAGGAATGTTTTAAAATATTTCAAAACAAATTCAGATATAACTTCAACTAGGGTACATGTTTTTAAATGTGTATATCCTAGTGAACGTGTTACAAAACGGGACAAACGTTGCTCAAAAAACATTGTTCCAAAAATAAGAACGAAATGCTCTAAAAGCGATTTTTAAAAACCGTTGATATAATCACCATTAATTAAACTAAAAGTATCTATACTCACTCAGTATAAATATTAGTTGGCAAGTTGGCTAAATATATTCTAAATCGTGATACAATATTCGCACAATCGTACAAAACTTTAGATGCACTTTTTTGTCTAGGTATTCTAAAAATAAATTCCTATAGCTCTGCTACTGCTTCTTCAACATCGATATGCACCTCTACAAACAAAACTAGGTACAATAGATAAAAAAGTTAAATTTTACACAGTACTGACGATATTGTTCTTGTGTTACCTACGTAAACTTCGCATAAAGAAAATTGCCTTGGTACAGATAACAACAATGGTAATGCCCACCAAAAAAAACAGTACTGATAGAATTGTTCTAAGTGCTAGAGGCGAGAATACGTCAACATTAATTTTATGACTTACGTACTTACGATGTACGATTACGATTAGAAAGCCAACCCAAGCAAACTAAAAAGAAATAATAGAAAAAAATTTGCGGTGCTGCTGGTGTTCATGAACTACTACTGATAACCTATGAGCAAAAAAATAATATGTAGCAAAAAAAAACAAAAACAAACAAAAAAACTCTTGTTATACTGATATATTGCGGAATTCCTTTCTCATCCTTACACAGCTACTATATCCACACACATTCACAATCACATTAGGTCGTACTTTTACAGATATATGAGTAAGTGAAGTTAAAGTAACCTTCACCATATATAATAATAATAATTACAATTATGGATAATTTCGTTGCCATGGATGTACGATATCTACGCAAGGTGTCTACGTAGACATACATATAGGTAAATTTAAAAGTCATGTCATTCTATATAAACATTGAGGGTAAAGTGTGAAATGTATGTACCTACTTTATGGGTCTAGCTGCATACTCCGTACAGGAAAAATCCATTTACTTTATACGAGCAAATATAATACGCTGCCGTTATAATTTCCCAAGCTAATTGCTGGGCTGGATTCTGATTACTGTAAAATGCGAATGTATATATCAGACTATATACTATATGTCATATATACCTCCACCTGCCATATCGGGTATCCATAATAATTCCTAATTCGAATTCGTGCCATGTACTAATATTACTATTACTATATGATTATTGATAATTAAAAGGAAATAAAAAAATTCCGGTCGGAGTTATTTGGATTCTTTAAACTAGGATCCTAATACTGCATGATATGTGATGATATGCGTACACACTGACTGACTAGTGAGTAGGAATAGCAAAATCCGGCTCTCACCTCTACAATTTTGAGCTCTATACTGACTGATAATAACCAAACAAGGAATTTCAGCAGTCCTTAATTGGAGACTCTGGACTAGAAGTCTATATAGGCACGCCTTAGAAATCATAAAAGTAAAAATTAGGATTCCTATACTACTAACTAGTAAGTAAGAAATATTTGTGTCAGCAGAACATGGAAGTTGTACAATTTTTAAATCTGCAGTATCTATATTTACTTACGGCTCAAACACACAAAATCACCTGGTCGCTCATTTATACTCTAAACTAAAGAGTAACAAAACTGTGCGTCCGCACTGTGTATAATTATATAAAACGGCAAAAAAATCAAAACATTTGAACGGCTTTTGCTTGAACGAGACAAAAAATTACTTAGGTAAACTACACATATACGGTATACTTATTGCAATTAAGTAATTTACAAAAATGTTTAAATTAAACCCAACGACGTAATTAATATGAGCTAAGTTAAATAGAATAGTAGAACTACAGACTACAGATGTGTCAAACAGAAGCTTACGGCAGTGGATTATAGAGTTGTGATGACTCCAAAATTAAAATTTGAGATACTCCAATTCCGATGAATATTGTGTGTGATTAGTACTGGCCACAATTAAATCATCAAATTTTGAATAAACAGGATGAAAACTTTAAAAATTCAACTTATATTTTTGTACTCTTTTTTAAGTTGTATTATTTATATTTTTAAAGAAACTAAACTTTTGAAGCCGCGTTTTTTTAAGGCAAGTCTCTCAAGACAGATAGTTCATTCCAGGTTGAAATTAAAAGAAGAAATGAAAGTAAAATGAATTGGGACTGACTACTAAAATACATTACAGATTTGCCACCGAAACCAAACCAAAACAATCATACATACTTCTGCGAGCACGAGGGCAAAAGTTAAACACTTGTATTGAATGAAAAGTTAAATTTCACCCACCTAGTCCAATGTCTACAGCTCTAACTTTTAACTTTAGATATAACGACGCACCTAAGTAGTAAGTATAAAGTGCATATATGTACTTAATCAAAATCACGATTACGGCGATGATGATAATCTATTATTTTTTCTGCTATAGTTATTACAGATAGGAGCCAGCGTCAGTAATTGTAAAGAGATAGACACAATTTAAGCTAAAGGTAAAAATAATGAAATAATGGTGTGCGTATGCATGCATGTACTGAGACTGAAACGTTTAAAACAGATATTACATCTACGAGATACTGCTATACCAGTTAGAGGTATGTGTATAGTCTGCATCTCTATGCTCGCCGTAAAAATACATACGAGTTCAGAGCTTACATTTTGAGAAGCTACCGAACCGGAAACGGTATCTCCACCTTTAATTCTACATTATATTATTGTTCCATTTGTTCTCCTCTACATCAGAAGCAGGGAGGTGTTAGTCCCGTAGTTTTCGTGAGCTTTTAAACATTGTATTTGTATTAATTATTAAAATTCAATGGGAATTGCATACGTCTTGGTCTTTTAAACTTCTTTCATTGCAATGCGTGCCGTTTTCAAATTTTTCTTTGCCCACATTTATCATTTATTTTCACTTCATATTATTCGTTGCTTGTTAGAGTTCAGATTGTAGACAGTAGTCAGTACACAGGGATAATAACAATGCTAAGACTGACATTATTATGAAAAGTGATTGATAAATTAATTTTGGATTTAACAAATAAATGCTCTATAATTATGATTCTTTACTTATAGGTAATTAATTATTTATATATAATTTACTACATTTTTAAAATGTCACTGTCACATGTATACAAAAAAAGAAAACAAAACAAAAGTATTTTGTACTTTTAGTTATTTGTACTCTTCATATTCATGAACCATGAGGTCATGGTCACGGTGGCTGATAGTTGTAAACTATAAAAAATTAGTTGAGCTAAATACAATGCATTCAACTACATACATAAAAGCTAGAGCACACGGAATTATATTAGTATGCATACGCGTACTTACTTTACAGGCATACAGTTCAGTCTAGATTCACTAGGACGAGGCAGAAGCAGACAACACCCATCAAATCTTCAATACTTTCTTTAATTCTGAATGCAATTTTAACAAAAATGAAAACTATAATTAAGGAATTTAAAGGAGTAACTCCATTTTTTTTCGTGCTATTTGATATTTTGACTTTTGATGATAAACTAATTAGTACTGAACTAGAAACTGTCATTGTCATACTTTACTATTAACCTGTCATAAAAATAAAATAATGACTATATTGTTCCGAGTTAATTACTTGGAATCATGTGCTACGAATCAAAATCTAAAAGAAAGCTTGGAATAGCTGAGAATTGTAATCTCATAATAACATTTTGAAAAGTATAAAACATAAACACCTAATCGTAAGTACATTTAGTGCCGACCAAGTACCCAAGTAAGAACCTAAGGCCTAACCAACCAAAGAAGCAGGTATAGATAAGTAGATACTTCTAATTGGTTGCTATGACCTTGTACATAGGACTACTGCTTACTGTTGCCCTTCAATTTAAATGTTTTCCTAACTTTCAAAACAACTAAATAATAATTAAATGTTCAGAGACAACAATGAAACAAATTTTTGTTAACAAACTTTATAAGAAATCCGAAAAATCAAAATTTTAGATCTGAATAAAATTTTAAAAATGTTAGTGTAAAGTCAACATCAACCAACACTAATAGGAATAGGATTTAGTAATAAATCATTAATGATGACCCCTGTCTTTCGGAGGGGTCTTTAGATTAAAAATTCTAGTAAGAGGATAACAACAACATTCGTCAAGTCCCTTATGCGGTTCAATACAATTGAATAAAACAAATTAAAATTCTTCAAAAATTACCAAAATCTTTATACAAAATTTCCAAAAAAAGTATAATATAAATGGTACTGTAAGGGAATTCCGAGGCCGACAGCCGACACACTGTGTGAGAAGTAAATATCCGAGAAACTTTGAATAAGAAACATCTTGTAGAATCGGCCTGTCATGTCGCCTGCCTGACCATTAAAAAAGATAGCAGCGTCAACCTCTCAGCTAGGCGGCATTAACAGACAGAGCAGTTCCCCAGCCAGTACCAATTAACTCATTACGTTCAATTAGGACTAATTACATTACGCATTAGATCAACCCGATTATAGAGTAATAAGAAGCGTTTAAGAAAAGCTAAGATTTTAAAATCCACATTGTGTTTGTCGATCGATTCTTAGTTTGTAAGATAGTTAGTTTTTAATATTTAGTCATTTAATTTAGACAGTTTTTTGAGTTAAGTGTTTTAGAATTTAAGGCCTAGGGATAAGACAATATCTTCAGTATCAGTATAATTGAGATTTGAAGCATTCAAAGGTATTACTAATAGGCAGAAAACATAAATACCATAAAAAAGACAAAATAAAAACATCATACGGAATAATGAGTTGTCAACAGTTTGGATGTGGAGGTTGCGGCTGCGACACAAGATTTCTGTGTTCAAATTGTAATTCTTGTTCTAACTGTTGCTCATGTGGAGGAGACACTGGAGGAGGTTGTTGCGGTGGAGGAGGAAACGGTTTACCGAGTATGTCCCCGATGCCCTCGATGTCAGCTCTACCAAATGTACCCTATATGCCAAACATGTCACAGTCCAACTCCAACTCCAACTCATGCGTTCCTTGCTGTGGGGCCACCGTTGTCCACTCATATCCTGACTGTTGTGGGATGCCTAGATGTCCAGATGTTAGCCATCCATGTCCTTGGCCGTGGTACAAAAGGTAAATTCTAAGCAAAAATACGTTCATTAATGACAAATTATCCGCATTTTAGACGGTGCAAAATTTCGAGTAACTCTGCATACACTATACGGACTATACATATTACTATTATTTAAATTTATTTCTTTAGAGTATTTATACCCGGCTGCCCGGTCGTACCTGGGTACAGGGGCCATATTCCCGGAATTCGGCTTCATGGAGCTGGGAGAACATTTGGTGATGCTACAAGAGACACATGTTGTATAATGGGGCAATGGGGTAATTGTTGTCCTTTTCTACCATGCAGAATATTTGAACAATGAAAGATACAGGCATACAGGGTTCTTCAATTTGACACACAAGTCTTTATTGAAGTTTCAATAAAGTTTCCCCCCGTACCACCCACTGTTTCACTGGCTAATTTATTTCATCAATTACCTTGGCATTCATCGATTATTCCGTCATCCATGTCTCCGATCCTATATTCATATATTTTACAGCCGAAAAGTCAAGAAAACCGAAAAACTGAAAGCTAAGCTATACTACATTAATGTGCGCAAAGTGGTAAACTGTTTCTATAAGAATTTCAATACAGGACTAAACTTTGAATACACCATTCTTTTTAAATACCTTAAAAAAATGAAAAACTAGGTACTTCTATTTTTTGATATAGCTGCGTACAGTTACAGGTTACAGTACGGTATAAAAATACTTAAGGATTAATTTTGTTGCTTTGGTTATCAACATTTGAAAATTTTTTAGAAGTACGACCAAACAAATTATTGCAGTAAATTATGCATAGGCTTGGGTTGGCACTTGTCACCTTTTGCCTTAGAAAATGCATTAACTCATTATAGATGGATTTAAAAAGCAATCCACTTCCATTTCAACGTTGCGAACGTCGGTATAAAGTACAGGAAATCGAAAGAAATATAATATACATAGAGATTAGAATAGAAGGTTGGAAACAACCAAAAGGTATTACGGATTACTTTGCCATTGCGATTACTTTATACCATATTATAGTGGCCAAACATTTGCTTATATCTGCGTTTGCCAGCTCTTCTTGTGCTCGATTTTGGTTTCAAATCAAAAGAATATATTTACAAAGTGAGAACATCACCTTTCGCAAATCAGACCTTTCAAAAGACCATTATGAAGTTCTAAATTAACTTCGTTGATTTCAATAAACATAAGATAATAATATTTATTATAATATTGTAACCTCGAACTCGTCACTGGACCTTTCAGAAGTAGAAGCCAATAACGCATCAGAATCAGAATATAATATAAAAATTGTTACATTTGCCAATTGTTAATAACTCCAACATAAATTGTAATCATACACACGGTAAGAAATAAAAACTGCAAAAACCGAAGAAACCATGCCAAATCCGACGGACAAAAATATAAGCGATACTAAGGCCATTCCTCCCACTGCTAAAAAACAGCCCAAGTTTGTTCCTGTAGGATTCATAATTATACCCACAGATTCTGAACCAAAGTTGGAATCCACGGAGCATGCTATCACCTGGTGGGACTGTTTCAGTCTTAATGGGTGTTCCAGCTTGATTTGTGTGGAGACATGGCTCACACATTTTTGCCTCCCTCTTATAGTAGTATGTATCCTATAATTACATATCAAAATAAAACGAAATTATAGTACTAGCTATATAGCTAGTCAAAACATTTTTATCAATGATCATAATTACTATTTTTACATGTACCTAATAATAATATAGTGCAAGGATTACGGGTAACTACACACATAAAGCACGCTTAACTAATTCAACCTAATCTTATTACATTTTGATTTTAAATGCAAATCAAAATCCACAATGTTTAGACTGTGGGAATATACAAACTACTCTTTTTCCTAACGGAACGCTCCGAGAACAAAAACCTTTTAATAGGATACCATATAATTCCTCACACCTCTGCAGGCATATTGTGCAGTGTAATCATTTTGCTGGCGGCAGCACTAATTGTAATTGGAACAAGTCGAAGAATTGGTGGAGTTATTATTGCGGTGGAAAAAGAAAATTAAAACTAAAATTCATTTAACCCTAGGTTATAAATCGTTTTACATATAGCTCATTTCATCTAGAATATTTCACTTTGCCCTTTTGACACTACTACAGAGTATGCTCATGTTACTGGCGGCCACAGTCATGGTACTTATCCTGTTTGTGATGATAACCATTCATGGAAGTGAATCCGAAGTCAAAGAATACTTACAGAAAATAGCGGATGGATATGGCAGGATTGGTGTCGAAGACTCAACTAGAGAGTTTGATTACACGCATATTAAAGTTAGTTAAATTTAATTGTAAGTCATGCGAACTATAGGGAAAATAATCGATCATATTTGCAATTCACTGATTCAAATTATCAACATACCTTGTGACCATAGTATCGATGCTGTGGAGTGACTGAGCCATCAGACTGGTTAAAGTCACAAGTACTCAATCCTAATAATACTGAAAACCATCTACCTCAGTCATGCTGTGAATATGAAAAAATCTGCGAGTCGTGTTCCATCACATATCCAAACTATGACTGCTATTACACAACGGATCAAACGGATATTCGATCACTTCGATTTCACAAAAACGTTAGTCGAATTCTTATCATATTTGATTTAATGCTGAACGTGGTGCAACGATTGTGTTCAGATTTTTATAAATGATAAAGTGGCCTCAATTATTCATATTTTTGATGCATTTGGTTCAGATAAATGCGTTTGGAAAAATAACTTATCATATACCAAAGGGACGATAACTGACATATAAAAATATAATTCGAACTTAGGGATGTACACAGGCTATTCGGACATATTTCTTACTTAACGAGCCGGGATACAGAATCCAAGCAATTGCCTCGCTAGTGGCACTTCTCCTAACCATGACAATCGGGACGATGTACTTTATTCGAGTTTATGCTCGATTATCTAACCATGTTCATCCAAAACTAAGGACCCTGGTTGATGAGATTGTGGATCAAACGGAAGATGAAATATTTCACTTTGACAATGATGACAGTCTTTTTGACAGTGATGTCAAAGACTACCTCCGATTCAATTTGTCCAGATGCGAAACTATTGAGGAAGTTCACGAATTCCTGTCTGCAACAGTAGATGTCCGAACGTACATTCGACATTTACAGCCTGAAGAGTTTGCACGTGATATTTTGAGTGGGAAACCGATTCTACTTCAGCGCTTTGAAAATGGTAAAGTGCTTTATTAGTTATTAATATCCGTAATATCCGTATCATTTATCATTTACGTTTGGCGTACCTATTTGGAATTTTTTCACATCTTGATCCAATCAAATGTTGCCTGCTAATGGATTTTTTACATTCACTGTACTGTGTACTGTCTGTAGTTTTTATAATTTGTCTTCGTATATTATGCGATATTTTATCTTTGTCTATTATTAGCCCTTGTAAGGTTAAAATCTCATAAGGATGTGATCGACGAGGGTGACCCGTATTTGAGAATGAATAGATTGGATCATCGAGCAGTAACGGACGATGAACAGCTAAATTTAAAAACCAGTACCCGTGCTTCCAAGAATCAGAAAGAATTTGACTTTTTAAAAAATAAAGCTGCTAACTACAAGATTTTTACACATCGAGCTGAAGACTTCCAACACCTCAAGAAAACTAATGTAGACTAAAATCATTAAAAGGATGAGGATGATCACGACGTGAATATAAATTATATCGAGTTGTGAGGTACGCAACTTTGTCTTCAACACTTCTAAAGTTGTAAGTCATTTATAATTAAACCGTCCTGTAAAACTATACGAGATGGGACATAGATATAAAATTTAAATTACTACATGATTTTTCTAAAATAAATCAAGAAATGAGATCTGCTGACTGCTTGTC
>JAQFZE010004297.1:0-11437 GCA_034695245.1 Dicyrtomina saundersi
TTTTAGTAATAAATAATACTTTGGAACTCCTGTCAAATTGTATGTGAAGAGTTGTCACTATTGCTATGGAGTAGATAGTGTCATTTACTTTATTCAGTTAATAAATAATTATAAAAAAAGTCTTTCATATTAAGAGAGTAATAATAAAACACAATATTATCAAAAGTCACAAACAAAATATTATTTTTAACCACTACTTCCCTTACTTCCACCCACTTAACAGTTTTACAGGAACAGAAACTCACCACCTCCTACCATAAAATATAGTGATGAAAATGTTAATCAGGTCGCTGGCGGCCTGGGCCTTACAACTTGTGGGTAATATTTGAGATTAATGTTTTAGACTTATGCTACTGTATGCAAAAAGTATACGTGGGCAGTAATAATTGTAATAGGGTAAGTGCTTTCATTTATTTCTGATGTGAATAAATTGAAAAAGACTCAAGTGAAGTAGACTTCGTCTGTGTGAGTAGTAACTAGATAAGCGTATTAGGCGATTTACAGGAAGTCTGTAATCGCAGTAGCTAGAATGTAAATCTAAAAAGTAAGTTGCACGTTAAAATCTAAGAGAATAATGGCATTGTGCAGTTAGTTACTTTGGCTTTTTATATTAGCATACAAAGAAAATATTACAATATATTTTGTGTCACATAAGGAAAATAATTTAATATTATTCTAGTCTACGTGTCACAGTGTGACTTAACTCTACGTGGACATTTGGAATTATAATTGGATATAACATACACATGAACATACGATAATATTATTATTTAGTAATATTATGTGATTACATTTGGAAGTGGATTACTTATAGTGGTAACATACATTGTCACTTATTCTTTATAGTATTATGTGTGGTTTTCCTATATACTATACTAACCTACTCATCTCTCCGTCTGCCTTATACTTTTAGTTCTTAAGACAGAGGGAGAAATATAGGAGCGAGCAAGATTAAAGGAAGATGAAATATTTTATTCTTTTTCTTGTCTTTTCCTTCTCCTAATCTAACAAGCGCTATAGTGTGACTATACTCCCTAAAGCATCCAATGCCCGTTCCATACACTGTGTGGTAAGCCAGGCACCAAATGCTCCAGAGAGCTGGCGAGAGAGAAGAGGGAACGTAATGTTCTATGTACACGTCTCACTCTCTCCATTCTGTGTGTCTGCAATTTTATCTTGCTTCGCACTAAATGGAAAGAGTTGAGCAGATGTGTGATTCTGGAATTATGTATCACAAAACTCTCCACTCTCCTATTCGTTGATTTACTATAAATCTAAACAATAATTATAGATAATGGTAGTAGTAAAATGATTGTTTTTGTTTTTACTTTTTAAAAAGCTCCATGAAATGACATATTAGAGTACCACACGTTCAAGCCTATGCAACAGAAATGTCTCAAGACCTGTATTGTGTATATTTCTGTGTATGGATCCCTTTTTTATTAAATTATACGTAGGAGGTGCATTTTAATGAGATATGCAAAGTGATGTAAGAACCTGGGCTTAATTAAGTTGAAGCTATAATAACATATTATGATGCATGAAACTGATAGAAACTATGCTTAACCATCATCAAAGCTATATGCAAATTTTATTCACATTTTAAACTTATATGAGTGACTACTAAGTAAATTCATGTTATGTCAATGCATAAACATAAATCTACAATGAGGTAGTATTGTGTTGTGTGTAATCATCATAAGTATATATTATCACCTTTAATTCTAATTATACGAGTGCAAATAAATTTTATGAATTTTTGTGAGTGGACATTTCAAATGTAGGATACAGTTGTGATTGGTTTGTGATGGTACATATAAATCTGATATATGTGAAATAGAATTTTGATATTTACTACCAATTCAATATGAAACTTTCTTTTTCGTCCCATCGTATGAGTTCAGATTTCCATGAGTATTTGGTTTGTTGTCATGGTGGGTGCCTGACTCGTTTTCTTTATTGGAGTTTCCATAATGGTTTTAATGTCTTTGGAACCATAGAGTGGAGCGTAGGTACATAGATTGGTATAAAATACCCAAAATTGGTTTGTGAAATATCAAAGGAACCAGATGACCCTTTGATTTTGTGATGTGAGGACTTTATCTTTTTGTAGAATTCTTTTTCTATAATGAAGTTAACTCTTCCAGATTTCTGAAAGTTGGGATCAGCTAAGAATTAGCGCTGTACTGTAGATAGCTTTGAACTATAGGCTGGGTGTTGTAAGTACTCCCAGTGAATACTTGGCAGAATGTATGCCGTAACTGTAAATGTTGAATTATGATTTGGCTTAGATTCTAGTGTAATTGTAGTTTTATCTATAAAACCAAGCTAACTCATTCCCGTGGTTTTATAGGAATGTCTGCTAGATGTATTTCGCATGTTTAAGCCTAAATGCCTTACCATGTGAATGGTGATGAAGTTTCTGTCAGTTCTATCATCAATCAAAACACGGATTCGTGCAATGCGTGCCTTTGAGATTGCTTCAGCTATTGCTGTGGCTATAAGTACAGTAGGAGTGGACATGGAGACTGGTTGTTATAATGTTATGTTGGGTTTGAAGTTTTCATTTTGTAAAGTTGTGTGATGTTTTTGTTTGCAGAATTTACAAAAATATACACTTACACACTCTTCAATAGGGTGATCTTCCAAACAGTTTATACACAGTTTAGTGTTGGATACCCAGTTGTTTCTTTCTTGTATTGAAAGCCGTAAGTATCCGCAACATCTGTGTGTTCTGTGCGTATTGCCATCACAATAATGACATGTGGAGACAATCTCTGCATATTTATGATTCTCGACGTCATCAGCTTCTGAATAATGATCAGAAGGAGCTTCTGTCCTTTCTAATCGATTTGTTGATGTTGCCATTGGTTATGTATTTTCATAAGTGTTATTTGCTGTAGAGCTCTTCAGTTCACAGGTTATCCCAGTAAATACTAGTTCATTTACTGTTTGATTATGTGACTCTGGCTCTAGTGGTTGCTGGCCATAAAGTGGATTATGGGCATCAGTGACCACACAGTTGTTTGTGTTTAGATCTTTCTTGAGTATGAGGCTTCTTAATTCAATTCGTAACTCGTTGTATTCAGTTTTGAGAGTTTGGAAATCATTGAGGGCCAAAGAAAGCGACGTACTATCATCATCAGTGATAAAAAGTTTATAAAAATTCACATGTTGGCTTGTTACAGAAGGTCCCATGAGTTTTAGGTCCTTGAAATACAGTGCAATTATGTTATTTTTTATTCGAGCTGGAGGTACAAATGAAGCCTTTTTGTTCAATTTGAATCATATCTGTATGTATATTTGTATTTAGATCACTATCTTGTTAAATAAGCTTGGTGATTAAAGTAATATTTTTTACAGCTGTATCATTAGTTTTACATTTCTATAAAAAACAGGTCAATAGTTAGTAATATCACCTTTAAGTCTTTTAATTGCACCTATAAAAGTGTCTATTTTACAGACTTTAATAGCTTAAGTATCGCTAAAGTAGTTAGAACCTTCAAATGGTGGTTAATTTATCCCACATATACCTGTTACAATCTTTTATATAATTTTCTTAGTTGTAACAGGCATGCAACATTTGGCTTAGCAATTAAATTTACTTTTGCAGAAATATTATGTTTTAGTAATTATTTTTTCTTCTCTTGTTTATTATGTTGTAATAAATTAATAATTCTTATATTTTGTTCCTTAAGCTTTTGTTCACTTACAGTTATTTTAGTATATATTTTTGTATTTAGATTACTATTTTCTTAAATTGAATTATTAATAAGAGCTTGATGTTGATCTAATTTATATCAAAATCTGCTGCTTTTGAACGTATAGCTTCTATTACATGACTAAAGTAATTTAAATGAGCCTCAGCGACACCCTTTAATTTAAACATTTCAATAACAAATTTTTTAATTTCCACATCTGCAACATTTTGATGTAATGTTACACCGTTTTTGTTGACAAAAGCATTTCCAATAGCTTTTTAGTGGCTTTCTGTGAATAAAATAATATTAAATAATATAAATAAAATATTTATCAAATTTTAAAATTTTTAAATATTATGCTAATAGGTACCTATTATTCAGCTTGCATTTTTCTACCACCTGTGGTAGGCATCAAAATTATTCGTTTACTAAATATATATAGATAAGCAGTTGTATTTGCTAGTTTATTTTTACTTAACTTAAATTTAATTTTAATACTTTGTGTTTTTCCTGTAATATGATCTTCTTAAAAAGTTGTGTCAAAAACGATACAAAAACTAAACTGTTTGTAATCCATACGGTGCAATTCTTAATTTCTAATTTGTAAATAATTCTCTAAACTTTGTATATCTATCATAGTTTTCTATATAACTCAAACCATTACCACGATTTAATTTATTTCCTAGGTAATTTACATTATTTAAAGATATAAAAGCATCTTGAACATTGCGATGATCAAAAACAAAAATATTTGATTTTTGGTTGTTTAGACAATTAGTTTAAAATCTAACAACAAATCCTAGTCTTTTCAGGTCCTGAAATAGAAGTTACATTAAAATCTAAAGTCATTGCTAGTATGTCTTTATATAAGAAATCCTGTCACCTTGTGGCACAACTTAAAAAGTGTTATTACTATTAAAATATGAGAAAAACTTCATTTAGATGTATATAATTCAATGTAATATGTTATAGAAATACTGCCATAAACATAAATAAAAAATTCAATTCAATTCAATTTAAGTCATTGCTGGTAAAACTGGATGTGTTTCCTATTGTTTCATTATGAATTTACAAGGTCGTATTGCATTTAAAGAAGATCCAGCAACGTGAAGTTGCTGAAATGAATCTCAGGCCAATAAATAGACCTATTGCAGAACGATCCGTTTTACGATGACTTATGTCTTTATTTATAAAAGTTGCTTTGTTTACTCGTTATAAAGTATGCGTGAGCAAGAACGAGAAACTTTTACACTAAACTTTCAATTCCACCTCTAAGCATATATCTATTTAGTGACTATAACTATGCCTATGAGTTGCTCAGA
This sequence comes from Dicyrtomina saundersi, assembly GCA_034695245.1. Classification (NCBI taxonomy): domain Eukaryota; kingdom Metazoa; phylum Arthropoda; class Collembola; order Symphypleona; family Dicyrtomidae; genus Dicyrtomina; species Dicyrtomina saundersi. The sequence continues at coordinate 5,024 of JAQFZE010004297.1, forward strand.
ATTGACAATTTAATCAGACCATAGTACTGGTATTTATCAAGGGCCAAAGCCATTGGTGTAATTTATACAAATTCCCGAAATACCAGCACGTAGTCCAACTTGCATGTAATTAAGCGAGACTAATCAAACCTATTCACAAAATACCCGAGATGTTCCAGCAGTTGCTTATAGTCCTATTAGCTGGGGTCAACGTGCCTGAGCTAAGATCGCTATTATTCTTAAATAACTTCAGTAAAGCAGCAATGTGCACACAACCACACTGTCTCTTCACAGAAGTTACATATTCTTCCTATTTGTTAGTTCCAACTATGTGTTAAAACAAATTTGATATATAGATATACGCTATCCCAAATATCAAAAGTTGTCCAAGGTGAAGATAAGAAACCTTAACGACACAGCCCTGACACGCTGAACCCACAAATGCTAGGTAGACTCGCGAACGGTATGTTCAAGTCAAAAACCAAAATTGAAAAAAGACTTTCTGAAATTTGCTCACGAGGACAGAGAAGGACACAACCGTCGTCATCGGAGTTCACAGCGATTCTCTCAATTCACAAGGTTTGTTTGCTGAGATACAAGATAACTAGATAGTTTACTAGCCATTTCAGAATTAAATTAAATTAAAGGCATTCTCGTTTTTTGAGACGTAATATTGATTAGGCCATCAACAACATCATCTGTACTGGCAGTTGCTTGAGAACTTTATTTTAATATAGCATCATTATTATATTTTCTAGTAAAATCTACAGATACTTTTTCTTCTGAAACTATTTTACCATTAAACGCAAAGAGGTAAAAATGGAATTAAAAAACCATTATTACCTTTATCTTTAGTATTAGTATTAAATTTAAATAATAAATTATGTTTATTAGCAAATCCATGGACTTTATCAGTTGCTGCTGAATATTCATTATCATTCAGAGACTATCATTGCATGTCTTCTGTTTAAACTAACACTATAATTGTATTTTGGTAATCCTTGAACTAAACCCACATGTCTAGGTCTATTATACTTATCAACTGTTATATTGTCAAATGTTAGAACTGCCTTACTAAATAGAAACATAGGCCCAATATTCACTGATGAAATTAACTCTGTGCCTCCTGTACATCTTGCTCTATTTGACATTTTCACTAATTAAACTTCAATAATAAAGAAACTATTCTCAAAACGAAAAACGTTATTTACATTATCGACGCTAAATGGTGTTGTTTCTAATTTGTTCAAGTGTCATTTTTACTTTGGTGAATAATTTTTGAATTCACAAAATATCATTGCATCATCAGTAGTTATTGGATGTTGAAGAACAAAATATTTTTAATTACTTTTCGCGCTTTTATTTATTAAAAAAAATTAATGTTTATTTTTTATTTAGAATATTATTCATTAAACTGCCCTTGTAGTTTGTGCCATGGTGGTTCATTTTTAGATGTTTTCTATTTGAGGCCTCTGAGCTTAAAGAACTATGCTCTGCTTTGTTAGTTATTTTTTTTACTTTTTTAACAAAGACACATCTAGTACTACTAGTTAGTAGATCTAGCGGTCCACAGTTCCGAATGAATAGTGTTTCTAGGCAGGTTAAGGGCAAGTCAATCCCTCATTTTAAATTACTCTGTTTCACCCCCAGAAACACTCTTTCTCTATTCACAACCAATAGTGACTATAGAGAGCACAGACACAAGTGCCTGTGGCCCGGCTCGTGATTATCTTTGTGATATTTTATATACTTGTTGAAATCTCTAATATATAGGGACAACCTGCCGGTAATCATGTTTTACATTTTCTGTATCTGTATTTAATTATTTATACTTAAAAAATAAGGAAACTGCAATTTTATAACCTCTGAAATTAAAAGATTGAGTTTTTTATTGGTCAACTACATATTTATGTCAGTAATGTATTCCTGAGCTACTTATTAAAGAACTAGTTGTGTAGCTTTTTCTATGATTTTATAACTTGGGTATACTAATGGCATAAATGAATAAATACGCCTGGATGGTCTGGCATTTATAAAACATCCTGTAACTAAATCACAATGTACAGGTACTGCGTTAACAGAGTTAATATTAACGTTTTTATCCGAAAAATATCTCTCTCAAGTTTGTGGTGTGAGTGTAAATGCTAAAGATTTTCCAATTAAATTACTTGTAGTAAAATCAACAATAAAACTTGTAGGAGTGTGTTTTACACACTTAGCTATAGACGTATCTGGTTTGATGTTTATACATATATTTAAAAAATTGTGATTTTCTTCTTTTGTTGTAGAATTATTGTTAACATCTAAACGCATTGTATCTTGGATTTCATCAGGTACACCATTTAATTTTATACCAACCTGTGTTTAAAGTAATATAACCAAAATTGCTATCATTTTCTTGCTCATGTTCTGGGGAAGTGCCACGTTGGAAGCTTACTGCGAACTACAAGACATTATGAAGTAAGATCAATTATTGCCAAGCATCTGAGAACATTGGATTGAAATGTGTTTGAGAAAGTTACTGATGGGGCTTTTAAGCTTGTGGATATAATATGCTGGCGTACGGAGTCAAAGTCTGGATATATTTTAGATCCTACCATACGTATGGAGCAACATTCTGGTCAAGCTGACGAGGTTAATGTTAAAAAGCAAGCTCATTACGTTCTATGTGGTTCTTAATTTCTTGAAAAATACCAACTTAAAAAACTTGAAGTCATAGGTTTGCTTGTGGGTGCTCGATGTACAATTTCAGCTTGTTTTGAGTCATTTTAAACAAATATGCGGCTTGTTTTTACAATAATACACGAAATAGTGATTGCTACCATTCAGAGCTCGTGTTGTATTGCCCATAATCATTTATATAATATAAATTTATTTAATAGCTAATTCTTAAAAATTGTACTATTGAAAAAAAATTCTTGCATTCTTTTAAAACCATTTACTTTCTCTTAAAATTGTATGCTGTTCTTACTGTGCCCTTGCGGCAAGCGTTATTGTTGCGCCAGTTTAAAAAAAATATTTACCTTCTCCCTTATATCTAAAATTATTATTTTTTTTATCTTTATTAGGTAGTAAATAGTAAGGAGATTTATTTTGTTCAGCTAAGTGGGCTATAATTTTAATATAAATTAATACCTTATAATAAACTACAATGTTGTTTTTCTTGTTAGATTATATCTGTTTTGTTTTTTATTTAATATTTTACTTTAAATATTTAAAATTGTGATTTTTTGTGGCATATTGCCTAAGACTTGTACAATATTTTTATTACTCATTTACTATGTAATTTATTTATAGGTACAGAATATATATTTGTGAAACTCTTCTCTGAAACAAGTGATTTAAATTTATCTAGTATTGCAATTGCTTAAGTTATATCATTTTTATCAATATTTGTATAGCCTAATTATATATTAGCTAGAGTGGTTTCTAATTTCGATACAAAAATATCTTGATAATTTTTAATAAATTTAATATTAATATATTTTTTTTGGCGTCAACACTACCAATTGCTAGTTTTAAACTTGCAATATATATTGTATCTTTGCTTTGCGATCTTTGTTCACTAACAAAGCTTTGTCTTTTACTATAGGCGTAAATAGCAATCCATTTTTTACTTTTAGAATTTTTTAATTGACATTCAGGTGTATAACAAGCTTTAGTTAAAAACATTAACTAAGCATATAGTCCTGCATCATCAGTATTAAATTTAGTCTTATATGGATGTATTTTAGGTTATAATTTTGATAATCTAATTGTCATTTTTTTTTTCTTCCTAAATATATTATTAAAATCATCACCTAAATCTTTCATTTTAAATATAATAACCGTTCGTGTTATTATCCTCGTTCATTTGTAATGTTGTCGGTAGAGCATCTTAGGATGTATTAAATAAATATTTCAATGCTGTAGGACTTCTTTTATATTTTTGAGAAATAGGTTCTGGTACATTTTAAATTTCCAATTTTTATCTTTTTGCTTGAGCTGATTGCTTTTCTAACGCTAAATTTTGTATAAGTTGATCGTTACCAGCTTTATATTCTTTAATGTTAGTGTAATAATGATGTGCAATATTGTTTTAATGTATATGTTTAGCAGCAAAATCATTTTAAAAAACAAATAATTTCTTTGACGCTTAAATTGCTTTATTTTTAACTTTATCATTTATATTTTGTGTAGCTTATATTATAGCAGCATACTTTTTTTTGTGTTCTAATGTAAAAGCAATATCTTTTTTTTCAATAATAAATTGTTTTCTTCATTATTTATTATTTTCATTTTCTTTTTTCATTCAATCATTTATTAATTCATGTACAGTATTGCTTTTTCATCGTTATGATATATGCACTGATTTACTTTACAATCATGTGAGTGTAGGCTAATATTTCCTAAAGCTAGGTCGTCTCAAAGTCTGAACACTACCTATGGAGAGTTCCCCAACGGAAATTAGCTAGGGTCTTACGAACTTATATGTATATTAAGGATAGTAGCTTATGTTACTGCTGACCTTCATTGCAGTCCAGGAAAATTACTCTCCTCTTCAGGAGCTATTCAATTTCGTCCCTTGCGGATGACTAGGGCGAAAGGTATTTGCACCTCAGTGTACTTTGAGGACTAGTCAAAGTACAAACAACTACACCCAACACCGAATGCCCCGCGCACTTACATCACGTATATGGACGCAACGCAAAAGTAATAGCAGATGCTATGAAATGAAGGGCGCAATGTACAGACTGCTAAATGGTATTGCAACTATGCTACTGCACGAAGAAATAGCTGTTAGCCTGCGAGGCATAATTAGAACGCCGTCTTTGTCTTTACACACGAATAAACTGAATCGTACACTACTTCCTCTTAGTTGCGCACAAACAGTTCTAACACACCTCCTCCCACCAAGCATTTACACTACACTAACTTCTGTGCGACGAGACGCAAGTGCGCTACCGGCTAAGAATTCGCTCTAACGGATCAAAAAGAAACCGCCGAATTATCGAGAACAGATACACGTCTTCCCTCAGCCACAAAGCCGGATTTATTTTTCTTTCATTAGCCTTATTTTGCGTTAAATTTGTCACTTATTAATGTATGTTTATTTTATACATTATTATTATTATTTGGCTACATGTCTTTTAATGCGTTTTTTGTTTGTTTTCCAAGCTTTGCTTTAAAGAGACTTTGCCCCGCTTTCTGGTTCTGTTTTCTATATTCACAAGTTTGTATCTGTTCAGGTTTCAAATGAATCTAACTAATAAAATTATAAAAATGTCTTTTCAAATTTACTAAAGCTCTTATAATATTTTAATTTATGGTTTTCTTTGTTTCCATAATATATTCATATTAAAAGTCTTTTTCTGTTTTGTTATAAGGTGTTATTTTATTTGGATAAATGGTTTCTTTTATTTCTTTAATATGGTAGTCAAAAAGTTTAAACGTTATTTTATTTGTTAGTAAAACTTCATTATATACAGTATTGCTCCTAAAATTTGTAGATTATAGGCTTTATTATATTTAGTTCCAAATAAGCTTTTTCTTACTTTTGAACCTGATTTTAAATTGTTAATATTTGTTTTATTTGTTTAATTTAACTCTTTAATTCTAGATTTTAAACTATAATGATTATTATACACTTGTAGTTCATTGTCTAGTTCACTTGCTTCAATTAGTGTTATTTTTTCCTACTATGCTTTGAATTATTTCAATTTGTAATAGGAGCTTGTAATGCATGGACTAATCTACTTGACGCTTGTTCAGTCATAAATTCATACATGTTTTGTTGACTTGTTCTTGAAAATCATGCAACAATTATTGATTTTGTCTCATTTTCTGATGTATACCACTTGATATTATATTTTTAACACGTTAATAAAATTAAACTCAAACTCTAACTCAAACTTAAATTTTTTAAAGAGATTAATTGTCTTTTACTTACTGTATTTAGTTCCTTTATTAGATTGATTTTTTGCGGGTGTTTAAATTGGATTGTTAAAATAAATACAAATTATAACTATCTTTTACGTCATCTCTTTTTTGAGATTTTAAATGCTTAGGCCAACCATATTTCAAAAACGTATTAATAATCAAATAGTTATATCTATTTCCGTTATTATCTTCAACCCATTTCTTGATAATAAAAAATAAATCAGCCTGCCATATTGCATCAATTTCTGGTGCATAATATCTTCTTCGTTTAGATTTTTATTTTACCTGAAAGCTTAGTATATGTATTTTCTGTAGCTATATATTCTTTTACTATATGAGGTTTTATTCCTGTTTTTCTAGAAAACTAGTTCATACCTGCATACACATTTAAAGAATTTTTATTTACAAAACCTATTAATTTAACTCCTATATCATATTTAAAGTGTCAGTCTTGAATATAAATATATAGTTTATGTGTGAGAGTGAAATACTTATGAAGAAGTATGATAGTAAAAT
>JAQFZE010004298.1:0-11437 GCA_034695245.1 Dicyrtomina saundersi
GTATTTTAATATTTCATTTAAAATAATGTTTTTAGGTCAAGTTGTATTTATTTTACGAAAAATTTGGCGAAATATTTAACGTAAAATTTCTCAGGTAAACTTTTTTGAAAATTTCCTGGTCCGAAATGGTCTGGTCTGGTCTGGTCTGGTCCGACCTTCGGACCAGACCATATGATCTGGTCCGATGAGTTCGGACCAGACCAGACCATGAAACCCGGACCAGACCAGACCATTTCGATCACTAAATGCAACATCACTACCAGTTTCCTTCATACACAATCCCAGATTATGAAGGTAAATGATATGTGCGTTACGGGTGGCTCGTAGGATCTCTCCATTGCATTGGTTGTAATAATAAACAAGTTAGGATGGGTGAGCCCCTCAACACCTCAAATCATAGTGACATCGTTCATGCACGAAGCGAACCCAACGGAAATCACTTTTTATTTTCTTGTTAGTCCTAATATTGGTGCTACTTGCGAGAAACAGTGTACCTACTTTAATAAAGTTAGACCAGGCAACTTTTAGAGCAGCTGCTGTGGCCACAATTACAACACTTTGATGAAAGGTGAGAGTTTTCAGTTTCTCAACTTTTGAAGCTATCGCAAAAAATAAAATTTAAATCTAATGGCGTATAGATGACTTATATAAGTTGATAGCTACTTCTGAAAAGCTGCAGCTGAAAACGCTACTACCGTAGTTGCAAATCAAATTTGAACTAGCCTACTCTGAATATGAAAAATCGGAAAATCAGAGCGACCCCCTCCCCCCCCCCCCCCATTCTTTGCCCATTTCTTTGGCATTACTGATTTGATTTTCGGGTCTTAAAATAATGCAGCTAGTACACTCTAGTATCTCTCTATGCCTTAAGATATTTCGTTCATGTTGTAAAACGCTTACTTTTTTATTTAACGAAAAATAATTTTATAATAATAAATGCACACATGGGGCAATGTAGGTAACAGAGTTATAAAATCCGGGTCTAGGTTTCAAAAGAGGGCAGGGCAAAATGTAGGGGAGGGGACCATTTGGTTAAAGTAAGAAGTAGGATTTTTAATGGGGGTACGTCAAAAGTGGGATCTTTGCTTGCGCTGTTGGCTTCTTAATTTCATTCCTTTAACAATTCTAGTATTTAAAAGTGTTCCTTGTTAATCGCCAGATTTTATTATTTAAAACCTGTCATGTAATATTTCTACATTTTACAAATTATAATGCAGAAAAAATAATGATAGTACTACGGAGTTTTCTGAAGTTACTACAGACTGTACAGAAATTATTTGTAGATTACTTGCAGCAACTCAAAAAGTGAATTCTTTGTAGGTAGCTTATAATCAGTCTGGCATTTTGAGTCAATTTTGAACGTGTGACGGTCAAATTTGAACGACCTGTATTTTCGCAAAACGATCATTTTTGATCGTGAGGCGGTCAAAATTGAACGTTTCACATTCAATTTTGATGGTTTGGTGACTTCCATGCTAATTGTATGCATATGCTTTAGCATACAGATTTGACTTTTCCCCTCATTATCGTTTACTAAGACAGTTCTGACAGAAAGGGGTACAGTTGTAAAATGTGCTAAATTTTATGCTCTTTCTGCTCAGAAAGTAATTTTACTTGTCAGGTTTGAAATTTGGCCGTCAGGTTCATTTTAATTGTTTTCAGGGTTGTTTTTTGAATACCGCGCCCAAATGGTGAACCCCAAACGCATATTTTTAATACCTAAAAACCAATCCTATTGTCTTATTACATAAAAGGTTTTAGTTGGGTATCATTTTTTTAAGTGTGAAGACAGAATTAAGAAAAAATACTGAAACGTTCAAATTTGACTCAAAGTGCCAGACTGATAATAATAGTAATGAAGTGTAAATACCCTACATTCATAAGTACCGTAAAGCTCCAAATAGAAGCCGGGTCTTCAATAGAATCCGGGTCTTTAATAGAAGCCGGGTCTTCAATAGAAGCCGGGTCTTCAATAGAAGCCGTGCTCTAATGGTGGGCGGTTTTCCCATAAGCGATAATGTTAAATTTTCCAGCTCAAACTTGGTATTTTTAATAAAAGCCGGGGGCTTCTATTTGGAGCTTTACGGTACCTATTATTCATTCAGAGTACTTATTGCTTATGTGTTAAAAAATACACCTTAAAACGCAACATTAAAAGCCGGGGTTATTTACCCAACCGCCCCTGGAACTTTGGCTAGGCTTTATTTTTTACTATAATAATTACTTTATGCACGCAAGTAATGATTAATAATTGTAGGACGGCAAAAAGGAAAACTGTTCAGAGATCCGGAGCTAGGATATTTATTTTATTGTAAAATACAAACTATAATTACTTTGAATAAAAGCATCGGAGTCAATACTAATCAAAATTTCAATTTCCTCATATTTAAATTTTGTCCTCCAATAGAATACCAGAGCTTTATAAGAGCCGAGGCTTTAATCAATGTTTTACGGCATGTGGAAAAATTTCCGGTAAGTACACACATAGACGCTAATAAACAAGTCTGGAAAAGGTTTCTCAAAGTCCAGCCATATTGATCAGAAGCATCTTTCTTAATACAGAGAAACAAAGGATCACTCGTTTTAAAAAGCACTCGTTTTCCCCTGATTTAGGGGTTTAATGTCAAAATTTTCGAAAAAAATCAATCTACAGCAATGATCAGCATAAAATGCTGTACAATATATATTAAATATAAAAAATTGCGAAGAAATTTCATTTTGGACGACCGCCAAGCTAGATTAAAGCTTCAAGCTTTACCTTTTAGTCTTTTAAGTAGTCGAATATAGTAGATACAGCAATTATGATAGCTTCCCACGATTGATTAATTATGATCATAAAACAAACGGCTTAATACAAGAAATTATCTCGCCTTTGGGAAACCTCCACTTATTTGTCATGAAAATGGTTGTAGGGCATTTTCCTCCAGGACATTTTCCCCCCTGTACATTTTCCTCCAAAATCGTACAGAAGACATTTTCCTCTCAGTATCAAAATCATATAACAACAAAAATGAGGGAGTGTTCCTTTACAGAAAAGTAATCGTAGGTATTTTCAGAAATATGCTACAGTCCTGAACGGAAGTAGTAGTAAATCTTTGAAAATTTTCTAAAACCTTATAGAGTGAGTACCTGTAGAAAAAACAGGTTTCCCCAAGGTGAGATTACTAATTTCTTATGCAGACTGCTAATTTTATGATAGTCATTATGTAATTAATCGTGGGAAGCTACATTTCTGCATAACGAAAGATACGCCTAACTCTTCTTGAATGTAGAATTTTAAAACTTGACAACGGTGAAGAAAGCCATTGTAACGTTCGACTGCCCATGTCGAAACCAATTACTATAAGTACAATAGAATCATAAATGAATTGTATAACTTTCCGATCAGTGGATTTCCAATTAGCAATCAATTTCCCCATATGATTACATAATTTCCTCACGTATGAAGAAAAACTCATTATATGATTATAGTATAGTTAAGATTTAATTTAATTTCCTACATCCACTGAATTTGCTTAAGCAATCAGTCGCTAATTTTAATTGAAGTGTATCAGCTTACCTCACCTCCTTCAATCTCAATATAATATATCCCGACACCTAACCTGTTTAAATATCCATTTCTTCAATTTTATAATTGGGGGTACGTACCTATCTACCTACCTTATCTACATAAAATATGCAGTTTACCATATTCAGTACATAATTGCATACTACAGTATTCAGTAAGTTTTTCCACAGTGTATGTATTGAACAGCTTGACACTTATTCAATAACAATGACTCAAACTCCACCGATTTCTGTCTCCACAACACAACATATCGCATTAAAATGTAGCCTTTTTAATATTTAGGTGATAAATATTTGTTTGCTCCAATAACAGTTTATACTGTGATTGCCGCAATCTAAATATAAAAGAGTATTTTACTGTAAAACTTGTCAAAATCGATCGGTTGTAAAGCAAAGATATAGCATAAAATTTATATATAATAGAAGATAAATACATAGTAATGCAATCACATTTTTAGCTTATCTTATTCTATTATTGTCTTCTATCCTGTTGACCATATTATAAGTTATACCGCCGCCTTCACTACTCGTTCATTTGAAAAAATTAAATCAGGTAGGTATAGCTGATGGCTTGCTTCTCCGTCCTCGTCGTCGCAACAACAAGCAGCCAGTTCTTTATGCGAGAGACGGACAGTGTGTAATTGTAATTGACAGTAGAAGACATTTATAAAGAGAACATATTTTACGGCTAGTTTCGTTTCTTTGAACTGGTTTTATTTAATGCATACCAACAATGAGCTCTGTCGGTACCAAATCCCGGGAACTCTAATATAAAAAATGTGTTTATGGCGTTTATGCGTAATCCATAAACAAATAAGAGAGTACAACGTCCAGCAGGGAGCGTATACTAAACATGATGTATGAGCGTATGGGCATTAATTTGTCTAATTACCTACACGTTAATACGATCTGATTTCCCTTTTTAAAGTACCGTAAAGCTTCTATTAGAACACGGGTCTCCAATAGACCCCGAGTCTCTACTACAAATCGACCTGGACCGAAATAAACTCGGGTCTGTAATTCAACCCGGGTCGCGGGTCAAATTTTGAAATATTACCCCGGGGTTCTATTAGAAGCTTTACGGTACTCGGTATTATGACTATTAAGAGTACATACCTCAATTCATATATATTTCAAACTTGAAGTATTTTATTGAAGTTAGCTAATTAGTCAGTTTTGTGTTCATGATTTGTTTAAAATACTATGTTTTCAAATCAACATAAACTACTCGAAATACACATAAAGAGTGGCAACAAAAGGCAAGACTAGAAAAATTATCACAATATGCTATTTTTCTCAAAGCAAAACAAAGGAAAATCAAATTTAAATTGAACACTAAACATAGCATAGCTCTTAAACGGCCCAATAAATTCCTTACATCATTTCCAATAAGCTGCTTTGATACCGTGTTACCTGTAATTAATACATTCTAAATATCCTCCCAAATGACAAAAAAATTTAAATTCTCAACGAAGAACAACCAATGCCCCATAGTAATAATAACCTCATAATATAAGTTACATCATTCCCTCTAGATATTACCCTTTGCAAGGGTAGTTTGCTAAATGCAGAGTAAAGTATTAGTGTTATCTGTGAATAAAGTGAGTCAATGCACTACACATTTGACACTAAAATTGGACTTTGCCTGCATCAAGGGCATCAAGAATCCTGAACAAAAATCAAGCATAACTTTTGACAGACACAGCAAAAAATGACTTTCAAAAACGTTAGATATTTGGTATGCTTACATTGCACAAATTGCACTGTTACAATATGTGTCCATGTTAAATTAAAAAGTTTATTAGTTAAACAGTCATTAATTGAACCTTTAAGACGATGATTATTCTTAGCAACAAAACAAATGCGCCAAGGGAAATTGTCACTTTAATTGATAGGTGTAATAATTCCATATTTTAGTGATTTTTTCAAGCACAATTTTATGGATACTGAAAACATAGCATAAACGCCATTCATATCATCTACTTGCAGCAGTGGGGTTAGGTCACAAATAATTATTATTGTCAAAGAGTTCCACATTTCAGATTTCAGGTTGTGTACTTACTCTGTAGGAATAAAACAACTTCACCACAATAAACTGATCATTATATTATCTTCTATTGAAATTCAGTACAATAAGTAACGACGGACTCTTGAAATACTGTATTTATGTACAAAGAAAATGCTGAATTGAATAGAATATTAAAATAATCTTCCCACACACGGGCTCCTGTCATGATTCTGCTTTGACATTTCATGTGTGGAAAATTCTTGAGCAAATGCAAATTTTATAGGGTCTCATTTATAGGTATTTGTCATGTACCGATGACATGGGTGATGTGAATGATACCGAGCCGTCTTTGTCATCTCAACTACAGTTTTCAATCATCTTCTCTGCGACAGCTATGTATCATATCGGTACGTGTGTAAGCAGTTTCAGAGCATCGTATCATCGACTACACAAATTACAAAGCATATTTATCATTTGTTGGCACAGCAGCTTCGTCATCTCGAATGCAGCTATTATAGGCAGATCATATTATTATTGTAAGTATTTGTATTTACATATTTGCTATTTTCAATGCACTAATTTTTTAAGACATTTATTCTACGCAAATACATTTTTTTTCCTTCTGGGAAACATGTCAAAAAGTTACACATATATATTTGGAACTTCAACAAAAAATGGAAGTCCACGTTTTCAAGCGTGACTCTAGGAGTCGCAAGTTGACGCAAAGCACAAATTAATCCTAATCGTATATGAATGTCGAAAGGGCAAATATAACAGCAGAGCAAAAAGATTTAAAGATTGTAAAAATAGTTTTTATTATTTAAGTTTTTTAGATGACCTCAAGTTCATCCGTTAATATCTCTGCAATATACGTGTTTGCTAATTTTGCGCTACTTAACGAATAGCACAATAACTTGTGATTGAATACGTAGTTTTTAGTCTGCCTAGTTTATTTAAAGCACATATTATAGTAATATGCTGTTTGAATACGATACTACTTAGGTACATTACTGCATAATGTCGTTTACGGATGCGCCCAACTGTGGCAAATACTTATCGAAATCGAAACACGAGAAGAGAACAAGAAGCTTATACGTAATACATTGAGAAATGAATATTTCCAATTACATATATGTAATACATCCCTAACTAAAAACATACGAAATGCTTATGCTATAATTATGGCCATATAGTTACTTGTAATGTTTACAAGTCATAGGTATGACACACTCATGATTCTCTGTGTACAGTTAAGGTCATGCTATTAGAAAAACTACACGCATTGTTTTAAAGTAGGGATGCTGAATGCTGAGCCATGTGGCTATAGAATTGCTATTGTTTACCAGTGAATTAACAAAATTCTTGCCTCTAGTTAAACAGGCAATATACTGACCAAATAGTGAGCATCACACAAAATACTTACGAATATCGGCAGAAGGAAGAAGATTTAATTCCTTCTCCTCCCTGAAAGAGCTTATTACACTTTTACTTCCAACTTACGGAATGCTTTTGATAAAAACAATTATAACCGACAATCAACGCAACGTGATTCCAGAATTTCCAGCACTTTCATATTTTGCAAGCGCTGCTTGTATTAAATAAGCGACTTCCTATACATTGCTACAACACGATCCTTAAACGTTATGTATAAATAAAAAACCAAATTCTAGAAGTGGTTACGCAATTATATTTCTTAACTCTGAGCCCACTAAAAATTAAATGGGAGCTGTATAATTAAAATTAGATAGATAATTGCAATTATTAAATGCTCACATAATTATTCAACTCATTGTCCGTCAAAAAATGTAAGCGGGGTTAGGAAATACAAATGTAGGTAGTATATAAATATTTCACAAGCCAATAATTCACTATACAGTCAAGTTTTTCTAAGTAGAGAAATAAGAAGTAAGCCGGCTCGATTAAATTGGATTTCCAAAGCCAGAAAGTATATTACAATAAATTAAAGAACACAACTATCCGCATAATATGAATAGTAAAATCGACACCACATCCAACATTACCACCACCACTTCAACACACACACTAGAACAATTAGAAACTAAAACAGAATGTTTAATTATTATATAAATTATAAATAAATTTAAGCTGAAACTATTTTGAAAACTAGAGCCTTTAGTAAAGTTCATATATTGGAAAGCAAGGACTTAAATTGAAAACCCCCGAAGTTTAAACGTAAAAATAAATTTTAATTGCAAGATTGCGACAATATGACGATCCGTTCATCATTTATTTTTACGATCAACACTTATTGAAACTACATATTTTGCAAAAAAAGTTCACGTGGAGTTGTCGAACAACAATAAAATTGTTTTACGCTATGTGAAATGATGAATGGGATGAACAACTAATCAAATCTAACCCGATTTAACATGATATGCTTGATCGCAATACAATTTCCTCAGCAGTGAAATTAGGTAGTAGAAGGTCGTCCACTTATTTCTTCTATGGAACTAGTACGCACAACTGGCCATCAATGAGTGAAGGCCGTGATGTGATGGTATTACTCAAATTAAAATTATTATGAAGTTGATTTAAATTATCCTGTACACCACCGTGTTAAACATATTATGCAGAATATTAATATGCATCAACGATTTAAAATACCACGTAAAAACTAGGGACTACACTGAGTAGTTCAGTTATTCTTGTAATGGTGCTACAGTGACATCAGCGACTTATGAAAAAAAAATTGTTGATAGAAGTCAGGAGAGAGAAAAACAGAAAAACTATAATGCTAATGGGTTTCAATTTCAATAACATTATGATTATCTACAGTTCACAAGAAATACAAAATTTCCGATTTCATACGTTTTAGGGAAGATTACAAAATACTTGTCGTTAGTAAAAGTTAAAGGTGCCGAGCACTTCATAGTATTTTGAAGTTAAAATTCATCATAATTACGATGAATATAATATAAAAACCATAATATAATTGATCACAAAACTTCGTACTGGGTCTGCAGTGTTAAAATTATTTTGTTGAATAAAATTATCCTTCTCTCTAATCGATCTTACTCCTTATACATATTACTTATGGGCCGAAATCAAAAAATGTCTGTATTCAGAATATAAAATATCCTGTAGTCAAATTCAATCATCTTTAAATAGTTATAGCGTATTAACTACACAGAACTTGAACTCTGCATACTTACACAAATCGTAAAAATTATTGCACTGCATGATTCTATTTTGCCGGACCCGACCAGACCATTTAAAACTCTTGAGTAAATAAGTATTGAACATTGAACGTGCAGGTCAATCACCGAATCACCGTTAAATGAAATAATGAGCAACACTAATACAGTATGACACAGCTGAGAGCATGAAACATACTACAGCATAGGCATCGAAAAATTCACAATACAATCATTAATCATGATAAATAATAAACTATTTTAACACATAAAATTTGTACAGGAGTTTGATATTTCCAAACCGCATATTACGTAAAGGCTCGGGTGTGATGAAGATATCTATAGCAAAATTTTGATAAATATAGAAGTTGTTTTGCGGTTATTGATAGTGAAAATCAAATTTATAGTCAAAGTAACGAGCTCTAAGAAGCATGTGATTTTTGGTAGATGCTGGCGTATGTACGGACGGTACACACATAAATTCACCTTATTAATAAGACAGATTGTGTAGAAAAGTCTGTCACAGTTGTACATTATAATTCGTACCCACTACTAGCATAACGTCATAAATTCACTTGCGTATAATAATATATTTCATTCATTCATCGATGGGAATGGGAAAGTATTACTGTGAAAATATAATATCACAAGTAATAATATAAACTCAACAATTTAAAATAAAATAAAATACGGTGTATGAATCACAATAACTATCCTAACTCTAAACACATCTAGATGTATTTATTTAGCTTTAAAGCTTGACAAATAATAAAAGCTATACATAAAATATTATCTACAAGCCTCGAATGTAAAGTTTATTCCACAGCAGCATATCTTGTTACCTACATTTCAAGACAAGCACAAAACTACTAGTCATTGTCTTTTCAGCTCGTTGAAATGTAGATAGTTCAACTCACCCAGTATGTATTTTGAGAAATGTAACTTTTGGAATTTACCTTGTATCTTTTCCACAATTGATTTTAAGAAACTGAGATTATTTCCAACCAAATGTAGGTATACTGAAAGGTCTCAAGCACTTGTCCTCACCGAGCTGTCCAGATAGACATGCATATTCTCTAAGGGGCGATGCAAGAATAGCAAAGAAGCTAGCATGCGTTAATGCATAGTTTATTATTTTATTATCATTAATTTTACAAGAGCTCGCGCTCTTTCAGCGTGTTGAGTTGCGAAACTCTCCTAGACTCCTAAGGACCCGAGACCTTATAATAACTAAGCCGATCCACCTATCTCTATACATACCTACAATTTAATCGTTTTAATTACTTTGCATCTTGATTCCAAGATTCTCTCATTAAATGAGCCCGTTAAAGAGTTAAATACATCTTCGGTTGTGAATTTAAATTTATGCTAGTTCTTTAACATAACAAATCACTGTAGTCATATAGTTCAACCGCAGACAGGTGGATTACCTTAGATCATTTTCGATGTATTCAATTATCTTTACCATATAATTACCTATTTTTAATTTCAGGATAGTCAGAAACAATATTTCAGTGTTACTGACGAGAAGTATATTGAATATATTGAAAGAATAAATATGGTACTGTGGCCATCTAACAAAATTATAATATGATGTTAAAACTGAACTGTATGATAAACCATATTTCTATAATACATTATATAATTTTGTAGGATTACTTTAGTGCCATACTGTCATGTTAGCAACAAAAACAATCATACCTACTAGGTGTAGATGTTTGTTCATTTGATTTTAATTTTATTCAGATTCAGAAGCATTTTGTTTGTTTAGGCTTTAGACAAAGCCGTCATATGTTTTTTAGATGTTGGGAGATATTAGCTCATGTCGTAAACAATTATTACAACATCAAACATCAGCAATTTTACGAATATAACGTTCTATATCGTACGCTGATATGCATACCCAATAGTGATGTGCTTAATAATGTCATACTTATTTTTACCACATAACTTGGTATTATAGAACTGGTATGTTTGATTCCCACCCTACTCACACAAAATGTAAATATGCTTCATGTAAGTAATTGAATGCACCAAAATATTGTAGGGTGAGAGTTGGTAATAGTTGCCGGTGTCCTAATGGTGGCCCCTTGATTCGTATTAGTTCAAAACTTTTGAAACTCAAAGTTGCAGAATCAGTAGATGGAAAGTCGAACTTAACATGCAGCAATACGTTTCAGATCCACAGCCAGTGACCATCATTAGGGCACCAGCCACAATTAGGCATTCTCTCCCTCTACACAATTTGCCATGATATTGAAAGACTTTATGAAACCCAACATATGATACACCATTTTTAAGCTCGTGGAGCGTAGATTACGGATCAAGTTTCAAAAATAAAAATACGATTATCTATTAACGTTATTTTAGGGTTTTTCGGAATTGAAAAACAAAACAATTACCCCATGCCTTGCAATAGTACGCCTGAACCTCTCAGACCCGGGTAGCATTACAGACCCGCGCAGCCTTACAGACCTGCGCATTATTATAGGATATACGGTACATGAAGAAATATCAATTTCCAATAACTAATCGTAAGTTCTACTAATCATGACCATGACCTTCAAAATGGTGTATAATATGCACTCATGCAAATTTTGAGACTTAGAGTTCGCGCTAAATTCAAATACGTCAATTTCCATAATTCCAGCGGCGGATCCAGAGGGGGGGGGGGGGCTAGGGGGCGTTAGCCCCCCCCCCGAAGGAG
>JAQFZE010004299.1:0-11436 GCA_034695245.1 Dicyrtomina saundersi
GAGAAGACGTACCACGACAACTACTTGACACTCGTGGTGTACATATATCCTCACTGAAGAATTAAAACAAGCCATTTCTCCCTGGTTGTATGAGTACCGGCTAAATCGACCTCATCAATATTTTATTTATTTATTATTTTTACATTACATATTCGGGCTTAAATGGAAGCTCAATGTGAGAATTTTTAAACATTAATTACACCATTGCGAAACTGAAAAGTTACCAATTTATAAATTTGCGAAAATCAAAAACTTATATAATTTATATACATTTTTAAAACTTGAAAGTTCATTTATGATTTCTACTGTAAATAACAAGCAGGTACGCTATTTAAACTGCATTTAAGCGAGAGTTGTATTCCTCAAACTATTTTCAAAAACCAATTGTTAGATATCAATTTTTGATTTTAACAATGCTATAAAACTATTTGGCTTTCTCTCATTCTTCGACGAGGATAGAGATGACGGCATAGGTGGGATTGTCTCCGTCCTGGGTAGCTATTATTATCACAAGGTATAAAAGTTTATTTTTTTATATATAAATCCATAGAATCCTACTAACGTAAGAACAAGACGTACGCTTTCCCTTCCTTCCTCAGCCTACTCCCACAGTATAATACTTCCACCATAACATATTAAGTATTTGGGTTTTTTGGAGACAGAAAGAGAAAAGAGTTTTATCCTCCAGACGGTAGTACATTGCTCAAGTCGACACGTGATTTCGTTCTTGATCATGAAATGAGGAAACCACTGGAATCTTGGAACTGGAGGAAGATGCTTAGTAAAGAAAAAGAAGTGTGTGTGTGTGTGTGTGTGGGAGAGAGAGAGAGAGAGTGCAAGAGTTTCGTTTCTACTCTTAAGATTTACGAGTTGTTAATCCCAGCACTCTTCTCGATTTCCTTCTGAACCACCACCACAGAGCCGAAGCTTCTCTTCGTCCCTATTACGTTACTTAAGTCACTAAGTATCTATAAATATGGAGCTATAGGAGGAATATATCATTGGATTTCACACACATAATAACATCGCCTATACGAGAACGACCGCGACCACCACCACCTCGACCTCCCTACCCCGTACTTATGTACATTGTCTTTCTCATGTTAATAACCATGTGTTCCGGCCTCGTTGGGTTCCTTCCTTGACAGTCTACACACACCGACATACATAGTTGGTTTTGACATTGCCAGTCACTGACTGTTGGCTAAATAGAAATGCGAAATTTCGCAGATAGACACACACACTACTGGAGCTGGAGAAAGAAACTTGAGGATAGAAATAAAATAGCAGAGGGAGAAGAAACGAAGAAGCCTTTTCATTTTATATATACTTTTTCAAAATCCCGCCCACGCCAATAACAATTTTAAAAGTACAGATAAGTCTTTCTCCGTCCCAAGTTGAAACCAGTTAGGGCTGTACAAAACCTACCCATTTCATTTCATGCGACATTTGAAAATTCAAATAAAACTAAATTAATATCACGCTCATCCTTAAGTACCACCACCACCACCACCACCACCGTCGCCGTCATTGTCGTCAACCAGACACCGACTAAAGCAGAGAGGTGGGTGCGGAGAGCTAGAAATATTATCTGTAGTAAAGAAGTGAAACTGGGGCTAACAATCCTCCTTAAAACCCTTTTTTATTCCTCGCAAATTCTTTTCTATATACGTAAACTGTAGTAATGCAAATGTACCTATGAAACTATTATGTAGGTATGCACGTCCCTTTTACTTTTGCTTTATGCTCCAAGCTCAATATAAAAATGTAACACCGCACGACGGATGTAATACATACTATACTCTTATTATTATCCTTTTAATATTTTTTTTCTTCTAGCACTAGCATTTATTTCCTTCCCTCAAAAAACCTCCTCGCGAAATGCATACACCGCCAATTGTCATTGTCAGAGTCATAATGTGATTTAAAAGACATGACATAAAAAATTTGAAGATTTAGAATGACATAGTTTTTAACATTTTAGACGATGTCAACCTCGATCTGGATTTTTTTTTGTGAGGGTTTTCTTCCTTCAATAAAATAAATTGTGTCTGTGTGCATACAAAAAGAAATCCAAATTGTGTGCAGTTCTCCCTTGAATTTGAACTACTCTGACTTTAAGAGAGGCAGAGAGAGAGAGAGAGAAAAAAAAGACGTAAGAATACTGAAACTGAAGTAATATGAAAAATTTGAAGGCAGAACTATTTCATGTGTCAATACTCTGGAATACATACATATACATATTAAAATATTGCACTTCTCAGCTCTTAAAGGCAGGATGAGAAAGGAGGGTCGGGCTAGTTCTTATATATTTAGTATACATAAGCGAGGAGTAATATTATAAAGAATAAAGTGAATGAATTCAGTGTGGAGTCTCCATCCCTCATCCCATAGATAATAGGTTCGTACATATTCAGGAATGATCTACGATGATATGGCCGGGATTTCTCACAAATACAACCGTAACAGTTATCCTACACCAGTACCAGTACCAGTACCAGTGCAGGATGTAGATGTAGTCTTCCGACTCCGACTACTACGTACAGTAGCACATAGTTGTAGCAGTAAAATAATAGTGGTTTCGTGCCTTGGCTCGTGACTTGTAACTTCAAATAGAAGTTATGAAAGGGGAAAACATGTGAGAGACAGGATGTTATGAAATATGGATAAGGAGGAGATACAGATGAAAATTCACAGTTTCTCTGAGCCTTCCCGATCTTTGGCGTTGGTGAGCAGTCCGTATTTAGTAGGTGAAGACAGATAGGGGGGAGAGAGTCACTGCACCGCCTATCAACTCTGAATTAGGGTTATGTATGAATAATAATGTGATGAAAGTGCTGACCATCACCAGTACATATTGATATATTGGCTCTGTACATTGAGGCTATGTTCACCTAGGGGCCCTACCTAGGTAGGTACTTACTGTGCATAACTGAAACTGAAAGTCACAGCTGAGCCGACAACGGGTTGGGATTATTGATGATACAAGCCTTTGTGAGAATTCCACATTCCACATGCTTCACACAGCTT
The DNA here is from genome assembly GCA_034695245.1 of Dicyrtomina saundersi. Lineage (NCBI taxonomy): Eukaryota > Metazoa > Arthropoda > Collembola > Symphypleona > Dicyrtomidae > Dicyrtomina > Dicyrtomina saundersi. Next base: position 3,031 of record JAQFZE010004299.1, read on the forward strand.
TTATGTAAGTATTTTTGATTTTTGACATTTTTATATTTCCCAAGTGTACACGCATAATATAATGTTGAAATCAAAACAACATATACTAATTGTTATAAATATATTAACAAAAAGAAACGATAACGACAAACAGTGATGATATTTTATGAGACTATACTTGGGTTTTGGGTTGGAGTTGGAGGGAGAAAAAAAAGTAATTCCGGACGGATGACCCACATTGCTTTGCTTTAGTTCTGTGGTCGAGCAGCAGCCGTACCATTACCAGAGCCAGAGCCATAGAGAGCCAGATGGCTTTAAAACATAACCGAAACCGATAATCGACACAATATAGCATTGTTTGTATTTTGCATTTGATTAACTTTAAAGGATCAAAGGGATATTTTCCTGGACGGAATTCTTGAGTCAATTCCCTCTGCGACTGCCTACATATCCTACTCTACTGGACTGGAGAGACACACCCAGTGTAAGTATTCCTTTTGATCAGAGTTCTAGATTCCAGATTGGCTGGAAAAGTATAGAAAACAAATAACTCTACAGAAGCTATATTATATGTAGGAAATAGATTCGATTGTATAGCTTCCAGGCTTGTGCTTCAATTCAAACGTGTACAATAATAAGAACAACAAAGGCGACACACGATGGTCTAGCAGTCCTGTCCAAGTTGAGGTTGAAACAAAGTAGCGGCAAAGGCAGACGCGTTTCAGTTCTACTCATATAGTTTGGCACAGAGAGGACGAGCTCGGGGTCGGTCGGTCGGTGGGTTCGATTCCTCTTTTGCCTTGACTTTGGTGAGAAAGTTTGTTTGTGCCGTTAAAATTAGTACTATGACCTTATAAGGTGCAGTCACAAATTATCTGCGAATGATGCAGGGACAACTGTAGTTGTTGACTCTGTAATAATTACTATTGTGGAGTCATTTTGCTTGCTGATCTTGTCAGTACTCAAGTATGACTTGTCACACTGCAGATACATACCTATACCTACATTAAAAGCATAATATACATATGCTGGGAGCGCGGCGGGCTACGGAAGAATTTGTCATCTAAATCCTACCTCCAGCAAACCATGAAAATGCAAGCAGATCCACGGACATGGACGTACCTATAGTATAACGGATTACATAAGGGATAAATGTGAGCATTAGTTTGTAAAGCGTGCATAAAATACGATTATACATGCACTTGGTGACCCGATTCAGGTCGCATTATGTAGCTTCTCTGCTTGCATGGTCTTTTAGATAAGTATTTAGGTGAAGCTACATGTATTTATTATTTATTTATATATAGGAATGTATTTGCTCACCACAGAGCACATTGTCTGAAGCTCTCCGAGAACTTTCTTCTGCTTACTTGGTTTGAATTACAATTTAGAATTTCCACACCACGACGATGGTCATGGCCCATGGTGACGGGGACTACTGTGTGTGTGTGTGTGTGTGTAAGAACAAACATGATCTCATTGAAAAGCAAGGAAGCGTTTCAAGTGGGAACACTTGTTCTTCTCCATATGGCACTTTCCTCAGCTTGAAATTCCAATTGAGAACTCCAAGTATCTCTAATAATGTACTGTTACCGCATTTTGTCTCTCCATATAGAGTGAGAGAGAGAAAGACAGCGCATTCCATATACACTGTATATCCACAGGCATTAGGCATAGCCACAACCAAGCTGTGGACAGCCTACCGCGGGAAGATTTTACATATGGAATGGATATATGTACAGTCCTGTACCTCAGACAGATTTCCGGACTGCCACACTAACAGTGTACATAGCTGTTAACATGCAGTATACGACTCCCTAAATGTACAGATACAATCTCCATAATATTATTATAAATGATGAAGTTGTGACGGCCAGGGCCAGTGTGTGTCTGTGGTTTTACGAGCAACTGTGCACAACTCAATTTCTATACATTTTGTTGGGCACTCAAAACGACGAGGAGAAGGAGGAGGAGGACGAGGACGAACTTTGCCACTGGATTAGTTGCACCCAAACAGCTTTGAAAATATCAAATAAATAAAGTTATGCACACAGCAGCAGCACAGCTCCAGCTCATGAAATTACTCTATAAAAAGAAAATATTATGTATATATACTATATTATAGAGAGAGAGATGGACAACTTTTCCAAAGCATACAATAAACATATGGACCTAGCCAGGTCTAGTTTCCAGCTACCTGTATATATGTTGCCTCCCCACTGAAATAACTAAATACTGGACAAAATATTCGGACGGACAGCTTCTCTCCCAGTCAGTCTTGTTGAATGGCTTGGAATCAGGATCACATCCCATCACATCACATAGGAGGATTGGGACTTTATCAATGCATAGACAGCAAGACAGTCGATTTTATTATAGTACAAATATTATTATTATCATTATAATATATAGTATGTTGAGAAGTTGGGCATTACATTTTTATACAGAATTTGGTAGTGCCAGAGTCATTGCCATTAGGTGTATTGGATTTTCCATGGGAATGATTTTAAGGGCTTGGAAACTTGAAATGATCATCTTTCCGTATAATATTATCCAACCAAATCGCCGCTCAGATTATCCCTCCATGTTCCAGTGTCAAATATAGGTAGCGAAGGGTACCTACATACTATATATAGCACACTCATAAAATGAACTCGAGAGTCCCTCGTACTTTGTGAAACTGTGAAAGTCATAGTTGTAATAATATTATACTGTGAGAGTCTATATTGATGTAATGTAATTTTACTCAATACTCTCTCCTAAACTCTACTCTACATGTGGATTGTGTGTGGATATTTTATGCACATTTCCAAGTTTTCTCATGTTAACCTCATGCCAAGCGACAATTTCATTTCCATTTCTTGGTTAATCTCATTTTAGCTCATAAAGTCCCCACCACATGATATGATAGTTATCTTTTACTGCGCCACGTAAATGCATGTATTTTATCTTTATCTGTCCGTTGGTTTTAGTTTTGGTTCTCTCGCGAGTCGGAAACTCAAGTGTATCTTATGACTATGGTTCTCTCTCAACTTCGGAACGAGCGTCTCAAGCTCAAGTCAAAGTCAGTGGCATATCATACATATAATGTATAGGACCTCCTAATATGAACAGTTACGTCCACACCGCCATATGTATATTCCCTGTTAGGAATTTGAGGAAAAAAATATTCAGATAGATAACAATCCATGCAGTCGAACTTAAATATTAAATCAAGGTTACAAAATATTTTTATGACTTTTGACTTTGAGAATCAAGATATCAAAACATTCACTCCACACCTACCCTAATCCTCAATTCTAACACCTATGTATACCTATCTCCCATCTGAATACTACACTTCCCTCCCGATCACGCACAGCCCCGTTTCCTTCTCATCCACTTAACAAACTTACCCCTAGGCTGTCTCGCGTCACACTGTTTTTTTTCCTCTCTATATTAAAAATTATAATTACTACGTATTTCCTCATCGTTAAGAAAACGCTGGCTTTTATAGCGGATCATAATGCGAAGCATGTGCGTCTCCAAACAATGTAAAATAATAAAAACCTTCTGTTTTTTTAAATGTAAAAACATATACAATCATTAATTACACGAATAAAGATTTGATGTGCAGTCTTATTGGCCAATGACAATCGTTCCTGAGACGCGAGTCCCTAATACTATTATCCATTGTAATTGTTATGGTAAAAACTGTAAGAAAAATGTACTTGTCCTATAATCCCTATTGAAAATAGTCGGACTCCTAATAAAGGGGCTCAAAGGATATGAACCGATATAACAGTAAAAATGTTTAATTTTGAACCAAATAATAATTATGGTAGTAGTGTGTATGGATAGTAGTAACGAGAACGAGAACGACTTCGGCTGACACTATATAGATTTGTACAAACAAGCGTGCACTTAAATCCAATGTCTGCCAGACAACGTACACATATTCTATCGTGACTCGTTACTACAACTATACAGGACAGTCCCAGTTCACACAGCGCCCGTATAATGGGAAAGTCTGGTCCTGGTCCTGGCTCTGGTTTTTGGCTCTATTTTTTTTTTACACTCACTTTTTTTTTTGGTGGGGCACGTGTTTTTAAGTATCTTGTTGTATGTTGGTGATGGTATTGGGATTTGGTATATTATTGAGAGCTGCTCCGTATAGCTCGTGTCTTGTTGAAATACAAATAAAGTAAAAACCAAATACAAGCTATTCGGAGAGTATATATACATTATTTAGTTGCTTAGTGGAGTGGAGTGTGTAGTGAGGGTCCGTAAGAGTCAGTTGGTCTGTACTGCACTTCAACTTTAAAAAGACAGAGACCGAGTTTTAGTGTTGATGTTGGCATTGCATTACATGAGCTGGCTCTGGCTCTGGCGGACAGCAGAATGGAAATCTCTGAATGTGAAAGCTTTCTATTCCATTCCCATCTCTCTCTCTCGCTCTGCCTCTGGTTTTTTTCTCTTAACACTTCCATTTCCAATGGCCAATACAAACTAAACAGAAATGAGTATATATGAAAGGGAAGAGGAGGACGAGGACAGGACGGGGAAGGAAGACTCTTTTCGCTGGAGGCAAAAAGTCCTTTGTGTAGCTACATACAATATTACAATATTTTTCAACATTTCAAACTTACACACTGCACTGCACTGCTCTCAGAACAGACAGAATGGCAAGTTTTGAAGAATAAAAAAAGGGCCAAGCCAAGAAGACATAGTATATGTACAATGTACAGCTCAAGCATAAATTTCCCCTTCCTATTCTATTCTATATATATACCTACATCGGCGGAGATAGTTTTTACACAATATGTAGGTTTGTGCGTAGTATTCTTATTCAAGTCAGTTGGTTTTGGTTTAAAGAAATGTGAAAAAATGGAGAGACTTTTGCCGTTTCTTTCAAGCCAAAACAGCTGCTGACAGCATCCATCGTCAGATTGTCAAAGTATTTTTTGACATTTCTCATAACTGTAAATCAAGTATATGGAACGAACCAAATGGAAACTAAAACTTTGGACAAGCCATATATATATATTCCTACGTACAAGTATATTACATATATATAAAGATTGTCATGGCCAAGGCCATGTCATGCCACGGAATGACTCCTACATGCAACTCAGACACCCATAGGAATTCCTACTACGAACGAACGTTTCCTCAAACATACAATATCCATTTATCTTTTTGTTTTAAACAGGAGGACAAGGACCGGAGGTCCGGAGTGGGGCGCATGACTGTCTAGATATATTATTATTATTTCTACTATCATCAACCATTCAAATATCTGTACAACAAGCCGCTACAAGTTCGCTACATAATTTCCAAACAAATCTCAGGCAAGACTTTTGGAAGACACACATCACGAGCAGTTGTTGTGTGCGGAGACGAGCAAGGAACTATATGTCCACCTCCCAGGCTAGACTGGACACTAACTGACAAACCACAAGAAGAAATATGTATAGAGGTACCTAGGTGCGTACTGCGTACAGACATTGGTGTCCGCCGTGTTGGCAAATATTTTAGTCGGGAATATGAGAGGCACAAGCCCAAGAAAAAAGCAACACAGTTGGTAACGATTGCTACATGATTTCTGTCCAAACAAAAAAAACAACCCAATACGAGTCTCTCTGGATTATGTCTGGACTCTGGAAATTGGTAATAAAATGAGTTGAGGGAAACGACCAGTATAAACAAAATTGCTAGCAATATGGAGCGAGAAAAAAAAAGTAAAATTGAGGAGGAAAATTAAACTCCAATTACCACTGCATTGCTGATGTTCTTACGGAATAAACTGGACAACGCCAGGGCTAAAATGAGGACTGTCTAGATAATATGGCTGACATGACCTGTGACTATAATAATATGCCTCCGTCTGTAATGCCAGCGCAATTATATTATAAGGCTCGGAAAAAAATCTTAGCTACTTTATGTTATCGTTGATCGTCATTACTTATTAGAAGGAACAAACTAAACAAATATTGAAACAACTTATTGGGTCTATCTACCGCCCTATATCAGACAAAACGTAAGCATGTACTTAGGTAGGTACGTAGGTAGCTACGCTCGTACCCACGTAGGTACGTGTACACACTGACAAAACTACTAAAGAGTGTTTTATTTGAATTTGAATATTTTACACAGTGAGTGCACCGTAAGCCATGACAGTTGGAAGAAGAATGTAATGAAAATTTAATCGGACATAATTTACGAGGGTCGTCCTGTACAAGCGTTTACTTTGTCAACGCGGAGTCATGAATAATCCAAGTATATTATTAGGTAGACAAATCTCAGTTCGGTAGAGATGAAAGAACATTTTGTTTCGGCTTGAACGAATCCCATTCAATACCATTGAATCCACTTATTTACGCATTAAAAGTACCTACTCAACTAAATGCACCACCTAAGTAGACTTCACAGATTTCTTTTGTAGCTGGAAGCTTCCCAAAAATTCATAAAATCAAATCAACAATAACTTAAAGACAGAAAGTGTAGATACGGTCATGACATAACTTAAAAATTATTAAAATATCGCTACCCTTTGATGAATATTTACAGGGATTATGACGCTGGGTTTTATCCAAGTTTAAAGCACATCACAAAAATGGCACAAATGTACTGTCACAGTTGAAAGGTACTGCTTGATTACACGGACAATTTCTAAATTGTGCACATAAATTAAAACTATATAGTTTTTTACTTTAATCTAGTCTAATCGTAAGACTAAACGAAGATAAATAAGAGAGATAATCCCTTGTTAAAATTAGCAAAGCAGAAATGTTTATTTAGGTGGGTATGTACACCCGTTGGAGGAGGTAATGACATTACGCACTAAAAATAAAATTTATAAACGATTTACATTTTAACTCTAGACTGTTCCCGTTAAAAAAAAATAGCATACAAACTACGGAGCTTCTATGTAACATCATAAATAACATGCCTAATTGTAATGAACTTATCAAAGAATTATTACAGTTGCATTACATTAGTTATCTCATAATTATTTATTATATACATTTATCCGCATACTTTATTTCAAAGTCAAAGCCATACTGTGAAATGTAAGGTACTAACATAAAGTATAGAATCATGGAGAGTAGAGACAAGACTTGAATAGGAATAGAGAGTGTAATTTGTAATGTAAGACTGCGTGTAGAGGAGTTGTAGTTTCTGATATATTTATATATATATATATGACATGGCAAGATAAAATAATGTATGTTTCCTCGAGGGCGGATGAGACCATAAATACGTCAATGAGGAACCCGACAACAAAGGATTGGTGAGGGACTGAAAAGCAATCCAATTACTGGCCGTCAAACTGTGAGCAATCTAATTGTCCTGATTCATTCATGAGTGAACTCAAAAGTGGCAGGGTGTGTATGGGAAATTGGGATGGATTATACGGATGGAATGTTCACAGTCCGACACTTGCACTCTCACTCACAGTCAGTGCTCACTGTAGCAGCGTCCGTCGTATGTACTCAAGTGCATAGGCATATAGTGAGGGGTGAGTTGAGGAAGCAAAGTGTAAAGTAGTTAGTAGTATCAGGAGTGGCAGTGGCAGTGGATTTCCGAGTAAATAACAAGTAATAGCTACACTTATTTGTGAACAATACTACTACTACCAACACCAACTCCAAGACCAACAAATACCTATCCATAATAATATTACCACTATCTCCATCATCCACCTTCCCCGACGACCCAACAAAACAGCCCACTGCTGACTGCTGACAGACGGATGAAGACAAACACACGCTCCACGTTCTCCAGGACTCACTGACTGTATCCATCCTTTTGTATGACCCACGTAATATGCTTATAATTTCATATCTCCTCTGTATAGTACACCTCTGAGCATAGACAATAGGGATGGGGGCTAGTAGAGTGTGGAGCAAGGGATCCTTTAGGAAATTTTACATTTTACACGATATTTAAACTTGAACGATTTATCTACTCAGCCGATCTTGACAACTCCAACCCCATACAACTCTCGGTACAGAGTACATACATGGGATATAATCTCCAAGATCAAACAATATGTCTAGTTACATACTATTCCATGTCAGGCCCAATTCAAAAGTTTTATATCAAAGCAAAATATATTGTATGAATTAATCCCAAACCCCCTCCCCTCTTTACCATTAAGTACCTTGTCAAAAGTCAAAAGTTTTTAAGAGAGAGAGAGAGTGTATGTGTGTGTGTGTGTGGGAGAGACGATCAAGAAATACAGATATTTCTTAATTATTCCACATACTACTTACTACATTCTTCCAACATACTTGCATGTATGTACCTAAAGCAAGACGGGATTCAGCTGGAGTGAAAGGAGTGAAAGCATAGGAGGGAAAGGAGCCATGAATAAAGTTAATTCTTTTCGAGTCAAAGTCAGAGTCAAGTCGAGGCGCGAGGACAAGCGAACTTCTTCTTCTT
>JAQFZE010004300.1:0-11435 GCA_034695245.1 Dicyrtomina saundersi
CAGTGACGTTTACCGTACAACACCGAGCCGTAAACGATTAGCAGTGGCCGAGGATCGAAGCCGAGTCTGAGACTGTAAATTTTGTTACAGTCTGCAGTCCTAACTGCTCACCTAAGCACGCCTGCTTTGAAAAAATACATATAACTATTTAGTTTATCCAAAAACCTACACAAAATATTAGAAATGTGATTTTGTTTTTTACATTTCAATTAAAATTTGGGACTGTATTTGTTGACATTAAATAAATAACTATCTTGCAAAAAGTCGAAATGGTAAGCTATAAAAAAGCTTATGGATTCAGCTTCTTCGTAGCATAGAGATTTGGATTTGGATTTAGCTTAGCTTACGTTTACATTTTAGTTTTGGATTAGGATTTAGCTTTTCTATAAATTCAGCTTTCAGATTTAAATAAAGCTTAAGCTTAGCATCCCTGGTTATGGCTTACTATTTATGGGATGACAATTTAAATGCAAATTAATTAAGTTGCCAAGGAATGAATGGTGGACAAATGCGGTTGATGCTATAAAACAAATTTACGAAAATAAGAGTTGATTTAAATTATTAGGAAAAGGAACTTTTATCTATAAGTTGCAATGATTGAAAAATATTTCCCTGAGGTAGATACATGTTGTGGTTAATTTTGATTTCTGTTGTTTCTAATGGCTTGTGTCATTTTAACCTAATTTACAATTATATGTTACGGTTGATAAACAATGATTGAAGAGAGAGGTAGATGAATTTGCCTAAAAGAAAGGATCTGCTTTGCGAACATGGCGAGTGTGATAATTTAGATTTATTTATTAATGAATATGGGTAATTTTACAGACCTCAAATTATAATAATTTATTTTGATTCTTGATATTTCTTAATATTTGTTGAGATTGCACAGAGTTAAAGGAAAGTTATAAGCAAAAACAATTTGGAAATAATTCATAGTTATTGTTTTTGTTTAGGGTTTTGGATCATGTTTGGATCGGCTTGGTGCCAGTTCTCCTGCCCATTTTCTTGTATACTCCACTATCCGAATATGAAAGGGTGATAAAACGGTAGTTGGCAATGTAAAATAAAAAATGGGACTGATAGTTAATACCTGAAATAAAAACTTGGGTTTGGGGAAATATAGCGGAAAATTCAGAGAATATTAAATGTTTAAGCGGAGCTAAATATGTGTTGGAGGTAGTGGTGGCAATACTTAATGGTGCGTAGCAAAGTTGGTTAGGTGTTGGTAGTAGAGAAGGGGAGCAAAAACTGGCGTGGAGCAGAGACAAATAAGTGTTACTGCTGGAGGTGGGAATTGGTTTCTGGTAAATCTGTGCTGTGTTGTAGGTTCTGGTTAAGAGACATTGACTGGCACAGACATGATCAATCTTGTTTTCTGTGAATTTATACGGAGAGTGACAACCGGAGCTTTGCGGGCTGACGCTCTACGTTCTTTTTCTAGTTTTGGACCTCGCGTCCTTATGCCAAGCATTTAGCATAGTTTGAATTTCATTTCTTGGTTTTGGTATTTTTTTGCTAGTCGATTGTCATTTCTGCATCTGTTAGTTAGAAAATGTAAGTAAAAATGTTTTCGATTATTGTTTTCTTCTCATCATTCTCCTTCAGGGGTTGTGTCATCAGAATCAGTCTGCAAACAGGTAAGAGCTGCATGTTGAGTTGAAAACAATGTAATAAAGATAACACACATTTAATTACATTAACCTTTATTCTTGTGAATGAATAAGATTTTTTTTTAAATTTTGGATTGAGTTCAGTTAAATTGACTGTCGTTTCATTTAAACTAATCAAGGTTTGAGAAATGGGGAGTTTAAGTACGAATAACAGTTTCGCATTACCACCCATCAATTTATATTGGTAATTTATAAGCAATAGTATGAGATTTAATATTTTATGTAACAAATGTACAAAAATGGCCTTCCACTAGGGTAATTTAAAAAAAAAGGGCTGCATAAATGACAATACAATTAGTGTAGATAAACATTGCTAATAATTGAATAAGGCTGCCTAGCATCGCATAGTTATAGGATTGACCCGGGCCTGTTAATAAGTGGGATTATATATATCAATTTATATGTACTAGCAAAATAACCACAAACACAATTACTATAACTATTCACAATTTATCAGTTTCTTTATACAAGTTTAAATTGTGAAACATTTATGCGAGAATTTTTGGCAGTTATTAGGGTTAGAGTTGTTTTTGTTGGAACAAAAAACTTTGCGTTGCAACTCAAATTAAAGTGGTCTCAGAGGGTGGTAAACAGATGGTTTACCTGTTTATTTCCATTCTTCAAAACCTGGTACAAATTATTACCTGTGATGGCTTCTTGTAGTCGTTGAGGACAAAAAAGAAGATCGCAGTCGGCGTCGGGGACAAAATGGACGCGGATACGGTAGTTTTGGAGATTGAAGTTATTTACTTTGGAACAATAGAGGGTGTCCCAAAGACATATCTTTTAAAGATGGCGTTAGTTATGAAGTTTGATTGATACGAAGATTTAAAATTAGTCAAAGATTCTGAATAAGTGGGTTTGATTAAAAGAAAATTCAGCAAAATATTTCTTTTAACGGAGTGGGTGTTCAATGCAATGCGTTGCGCTTTAAGTTGTTAAAACTAACCATCTGTACAATCTGAGGGTAGTTTAGCTGTATTAGTGTAAGGACAAAGCTCATTCATTTTAACTGGTGAAATTAAACGTGATGGTCCTAGAGCAGTGATAGTTTTATGATGCAGTAGATGCGAATGAATTCCAACAAGATGCGGACATTTATCTAAACATGGTCCAAGATAAGATCTGATTTGTAGTGTTGGTGGGAGAATATAGATAACATTTTTTCCTTTTTGGAGTGTTGCTTAGGATCTGGAGATTAAAAAGTAAGTTTAGGCACAATATTAGGAGACGCTTCTAGTGGCCTTGATTGGAATGGAGATATCTGTATCTAAAATAAACTTGAGGGTCTTTTGGAGATCTAGGGCGCAAAAAGAAGCATTCTTTACAGGTCAGTCAATATTGGTTGTTTACATTTGCGTATATAGAGCAATTGAAGTTTATAGAAAAATATTCTCCTCCAAGTATACAATAAAACACAGCAACATCACAGTTTTTTAACGACCTGCTTTTTTCTTTGCTTAGTAACTTTAGAAGAATTTTGAGTTGAAGGGGATGATAACGAGGAAAAAAAAGGTAATTGTGGTTGCATTCTTTGCCTGTTTAGAACTAAGAACTGCTTACTGTTAATTTTTACTCCACCGGCGAGAGATTAATTGGGGTCCTAATTTGCAATGTTAAAAAATTGGATGCGTGGGAATACCTTTATCAGAGAGGCTGGCGTAGTGGGTAGGATCAGAGAGATATCTGGAGCTGGTTCCAGAATTGGATCAGCTGAAGCTGTTGAGCTAGAAAAATTGCTACTTACACTGATTATTATAGATCTAACACATAATTAACACAGAAACTTCAAAAAAGATTGTCAATAATCTAGCTAATAAACTTATTTTTTAAATCCTTTTTTATTTTTTTGTGGTAGTGTTTTGAGGTTTTGGACTTATAGCTAAACTTCTTGATTTGGGGCTAGTTGAATTCCGTTTTTTTGGGCTTTATAAGGGAATTTGTATTTGGTTGCTTAGGATTAAAAGGGTTATAGTAAAAACTAACGTAAAGTGAGCGGAATAATAAAGACAACTTCTAAAGCTCGTGCGTTTTGATTCTGCTGAGGTCGGCAAGGGTATTGTGGCTGCGGTTGAGCTTGTTGCGCCAAGATATTTTCACAAAAGAGTTGGTCGTCGTCTTGTGGCTTCCACATTTAAATTTTAAAGTGAGCAGCAAGTCACAAATAAACAGCTAAATTTCTTATTTGCTCTTTCTACGGTATTTGAAATTTTTTGAAGTAGTTGTTTAATGTGTGACTGGCACGTTTTAACTTTTTTCTGAAAACATTTGTCTTTGGTTGATATGATAGGCGTTAAACATTAAAAGGCATAGATTTTGAGTTCTTTAATGTGCCTTCTTTTTAACTAAAACTTTGACACAATTTATTATCTGTGATAACAGGTAGAATTTAATAGCGTTTTGAATCTGCCTGACCTCTGATGGCAAGATCCGTGCTATCCGCCACAGCAGTCGCATTGTCAATTGCAAATTCTTTTTGTTTTGAACTTGACTTGTGAAGAATCGACAAAAGTATACTATGTCTTCTGTGACTAGATTAATTTTGCAAAAACGGAATTAGCTAAAGTTATAGTTTCAAGTGGCTTTTAGTTTTGTTATCTCATTTTTGTGTGTTTTGCCAAGACAAAACATGCAAAGAAGTGTGAACAAGCCAATCTGGTGAAAATGCTGAGGTGAAAGCAGTAGCAACGTCTTAATCACAGTTATTATAGGTAGAAAATGTAGGACCTCAATCCCAAACTACGGCGAAGGCTGGACTTTCTATAGTTAGTTTGAATTCTACAATATCAGGTCTGAGCCAATAATCAAGATCATCAATTTCTTTAGTATCGCTGCGATGGAGATCTATAGTTACTGCGATGATTTATGCGAATACAATTTTGATTCTAACACTGTTTCCCATGAAAAAAATTATTTTATTGTATATAACTGGAAAAATATACCTCTCTGAAAAAAAAACAACTCTTCAATTGTAAATTCTAGTTCGAATATACTCTTCTTTTAAGGAAGTATTTGTCAAAATAAATTGAGATTTAAAAAAACTTGTAAAAATTTAGATTTTAATAAAAGTGATTTTTTTCGTTTGTTTATTCGGATTTTGACGCGTGTGAAATTCATGTTAGGGAATTTGCTTTCATTGTTATTAAATATTTGACAAAGCGGGTTAAAATTAAGCTTTCAAGCTTTTTGCTTGCTGTTTTGGTGTTAGGAATACAGGTGTTATATCTATTAATCTACATTTGGGTTAACATGGCGGTTGTCGATGAAAGTATGGTGTTTTAGAAATGGCAGAAGGGGCTGCAGCTTGCTTAGTTTTTAATCTTACGGTAATGCCCATGCGTTTTTTGCTTTGAGATTACTGCTGAGAGTGACTTTAGGTATTCTTAGTTGTTTGGGTATTAAGTGAACAATAGGTTTGGGTTCTAAAGTAAAGTTTGATCGTCAGTGGTCTCAGATTAACTGATTTCACCTGTGGTCGTACTTGCGATTTTGTTAATGGGTGCTGCTATTAGAGTTTTGAGTTTGTCATGAGCAATCCAAAATAATTTACATTTTTCTCTTTTCAGGCTTTGGTAAGGTCTTTTAAGAAATTTGAGATTTAGTTTCTACATAAGGGAGCTTTGTTTCTTAGCGAACAAAATAATTAAGTTAAAACTGTAGCAATTTTACTACGATAAGAAGAGGGTGTTTTTGCAGGAGTGAGATTTTACAAAGATTTGTATATAATTAAGAATAGTATTTAGTTATCGAGGTACAATTGATTCTTGTCATTTAAATCTTGGATAAGAGTTGTGATTTTCAAGAACCTGTGTGGTTGGAAAGATAACTTTCTTTCTCAAGTCAATTTTAATCGGCTGTTGCAATACTTGACACTTTTTTTAAAGTTGATCTCGTATTGGTAGGTTCTTTTCTCATACTGTGAGTTTTACGTGGTGGTTTCTTTGGTGTGGGGCCCAAGTTATTAGCTTCATCCAAAGTTCTTTGAGAACGATTAATTATTTATGATTCAGCTTTGTGTGATGAGCTTTTTGAAAAACGTAAAATTTTCTTGATCTAATTCTCGCATTTATGTTTTCTACATATTGTATACTGAAAGTATACCTTTATGGAGTGAAACCGGTGTTAAGGCCTTCTACACTTTTTAGAGGACTTGATAAATTCCTTAACATTGATGTCGTGATCAAAATATCACGCACTACACTCCTTATATCTAGCAGATCAATTGTCTGAGTCAAAATCACTTGATTTTTGTAATTTTTGACTTATATTTTCTATAGTAACGCTTCCTGGAATTGAGCAGGCAGAGGATCTGCATTCTATGCTCTCTGCGTTGTAAGGTTCACTTTTCCGAGTCAATCTTGCGGTGTTTATGTCGCACTCTGCACTCGATGGGGTTGTGCTTGAGGGTGTTATATTTGTAAAAGTGGTGTTTGAGGTGCTCAAGCGTAATTACAGAGTTTTGCGTATTTTACGTGTCTGCCATGTGGTAGAAATTGGCAAATTTTAAGAAGGCAAAAAGTTTTTTTCTTTTAATACCCCTAGACGTTTTAATATACCGTTTCAAGAATCCAGGTGAATTAGCGGAACTCGGGCGTTTATTGTCTGTGGATAGGAAGAGGGTCGCTGTGGTATAGAAATAAGTTAGGTTGTTTGTGGTTTATGAGCACCTAAATCAAGAGAAGAAATTTGTTTTGTAGCATGAATCGATGGTGTGAAAAGTGTGGTTAGTGAAGGAGGTATGCAAACGTAATAGTGAGGTGGTTGTAGGTTAAGTTTTTGGTCGTATGGACCTCGCGGTTGGACATCTACTATACGATTAATGCTAACTACGGGACGATCCTGAGTTGAGTGTAACTAGGGTTTGGAGTGGAACGAATCGTCGACAAGAGTGGCACTGAGGGCATCCATCGAACTCGCGTGGTAAGGTAACTTCTTGCGTGGTGTCGCTTTAAATTCTGCCAATGTGCCAAAAGTAATGTGCGTTCCGTTTAAAATTCATTAGATTTAGTTTTCTTGGATGCTGAGAAGTAAAAATTAATGTTTTGGGTAAGGCTGCAAACTTTGCATGATCGTTTATTTTTAGATGCTGAGCCTAAGCATCTTATAAAATGGTCATATTCGTCTGTCTGTCCGTCCGTCAGTCTGTTGGCCGTACACTACAGGTCACAACTTTCAAGCGATGACCTTCACAATTCTTTTAAACAATCACAAATGCCAGCCGGCAGGTCTGTACTGTTTTTCTAATTTCATTGAACTGGCCATTTCTTCACAGTTAACAGTTTACTAGACCCAATTTAAAACTCAGAAAAGTGACTTTCTTAAAAACCGAGGAGCACGTATAAACAAATAGAGAATGCATGTACATACCGCGTAATTTTAAAGCTCTGCGCGGCGAATACAAGTATATCTTATAATACAGACCCAACCAATCTCAGCTACAGTTTTCAATGGTCAGTGGTCTCCTACGTCAGACATGCTGGGAATAGGTTATAGATATTTAAGGATCGTGAATAATGACGTCCTTCAAAATTTCTAACTTTAAATTGTTTTTCAACCTGTTTTACTAACACGTGATAAACTTACCTGTATTAGTTATAGATATTCAGGGATCGTCCATAATGACGTCCTTCAAATATTTTAGTTTGAAATATTCCTATTTATAACTTTAAATTTTTTTGCAACCTGTTTCACCAACACGTAATAAACTTACCTATATATTGGTTATAGATATTTAGGGTCCATAATGACGTCTTTTAAATATCATAGTTTAAAGTACCCCCATTCCCAACATTAAAATTGTTCCACCCCCATTTTAACAAACATGAAATGAGCATATTTTCATTAGGTTATAGATGATCAAGGATCGTCCATACTGACGTCTTTTAAATATTTTAGTTTAAAGTACCCCCATTTCTAACTTTAAATCTTTTTCCAACCTGTTTTACCAACATGTAATGAACTAACCTATATTTTTTAGAGATATTCAGGGATCGTCCCTAATGACGTCCCTCAAATATCATAGTTTCAAGTACCCCCACCCCCATTTCCAACTTTAAATTTTTTTCCAACCTGTTTTACTAACACGTGATAAACTTACCTATATTGGTTATAGATATTCAGGGATCGTCCATAATGACGTCCTTCAAATATTTTAGTTTAAAATATTCCTATTTATAACTTTAAATTTTTTTCTAACCTGTTTTAACAACATGTAATAAACTAACCTATATTTGCTATAGATATTCAGAGATCGTCCCTAATGACGTCCCTCAAATATCATAGTTTTAAGTACCCCCACCCCCATTTCCAACTTTAAATTTTTATCCAACCTGTTTTACTAACATGTTTTACCAAGATCTGGCAGTTTCCTGTCTAGTCTTGGTTTTAGGCTCTACTTTGGTTTGGGTATGGTTCGGTTTGTGCGTATGGATGAACCAGCTGAGGCTGCTGGCGGCGGCAATTAGGGTTGATGACTTTCAACATCGGGTTGGGTCGACTTTCTGGGGGGGTCAATCCCATGGCCCTTTCCACTATTGACCTAACCCAAATTAATATGCACCACTCAAAAGCGGCGGCCTTGAGCTTATGCAGTCTACGCGACAGAAACATCACCTAAATGGTGCCGCTGCCCGCAGACGGCCGGTCTGTTCTCATATTTGTCTCATTTAGGAACCATATTGTTATCGTGGATCGGTGAGAGGTTTGGGTAAGGCTGACTAACTCTTTGTTACTGGATTGCATGAGATTCCTCGCTCATGTGTCCTAATTTCAAAGAATGTTAAGGCTCAGTTACTACCGCAGTTTACGGACAGGGATGTTGTCCCTGTTGTTACCAGTTGGACTAATGGTCCTGTAGTGTGTGCCTCTGTGTATATGCCTGGTGAAGCAACTGATCCTCCTTGGGGTCTGGTGCGTAAGCTGGTTGAATTTTGTGAAGTCAACAAGCTGCCCCTTATTATTGGTGCTGATGCGAATGCTCATCACTTGGTCTGGGGCAGTACCAATACAAATCGCAGAGGGGTTGAGTTGTTGGAGTACATAATGACCACTGACTTGTCAGTGGTGAATCATGGATGTACTCCGACGTTTGTGTCTCCAATAGGAGTGAGGTTATTGATATTACGCTGGCAAACAGGCTAGCTGAGGGATGGATTCAGAAATGGACTGTATCTGATGAAGAGTCTGCCTCTGATCATAAAAACATCCGGTTTCGTATCTCGGTTGGTCTGCCTGACGTAATTTGTTGCAGAAGTATCAAAAAGGTTGACTGGGGAAGGTACTTGAAATGTGTTCAGGAGCGAGTCCAGCCGTTAGTTGATGGTCAGCTGCGCAGTATTGATGATGTTAATGCTGAGGCTCTGGCTATTAACAATGTACTGATGGACTCCCTGATTGTGGTATGTCCTATGAGGGCACTCAAGCGTAGGGACAGGGTCTCTGCTTGGTGGACGAACGAGCTCACAGCTCTTCGTAACGAGGCTAGTACTTTGTACAAGAGACTCGGACGTTACCAAAGGGACCCTGTCCGCTGGGCTGAGTACAAGGCAGCTACGAATATCTATATGTCTGCTGTTGGTAGTGCAAAAAGGAAGTCCTGGACTGATTTTTGTAGTGGAGTGGGTAAGTTTGGAGATGCTGTTAAGTGTCTTCGTAGTCTGGAGGGTGGTGCCGCTAGGACACCTGGGTCTATCCTTAACACCGAGACTGGTCGTCTAACGGTGTCTATGGATGAGACCCTCGATGTTCTCTTGCAGCATCACTTTCCTGGGGATGGAAATCCTGATCATGGGTTGCGATCTCTGGGTGCGCATGAGTGCTCAGGGATTGTTACTGAGCACAAGATGCAGACTGTTGTTTGGAGTTTCAAGCCATTTACGTCTGCTGGTTCTGATAGCATACAACCTGTGCTTGTGCAAAGGTGTCTGCCGGTTATTATTGGGCGGTTGGTGGCTCTTTATCAAGCATGCTTGGCATTGGGAACTGTTTCGCTTTGTTAAAGGGTGGCAAAGGTAGTCTTTATACCTAAGCCGGGCAGGGGGGACTACTGTAAGGCCTCTGCATGGATTCATTCAGTTGGCTCCGGTGTTGTTGAAGGTCCTTGGGAGATTGGTGGATGGGCACATTAGGACACCTGAGCTTGAGAGTAGGCTCAAGGCTAATCATCAGTTCGCGTACTTAAGGGGACTTTCTACTGATGCGGCTATACACAGGATGGTTGCATATGTGGAGAGGGCTCTTGAGTCGGGACAGATGGTCCTTGGTGCCTTTGCTGACATTGAGGGGGCCTTCAATAGTGTTATGTTTAGTGCCATTGTGGCGGCACTGGATAGGTTTGATGTTTGCTCTTTGCTTAGTAGATAAATTGGCTTTGTTCTTAGACATAGACGAGCTGTGTCTGAGGTCAATGGTAGTTCAAGACATCGTGATGTTGCAAGAGGATGTGCGCAGGGTGGGGTTATTTCGCCCCTCCTGTGGAATCTTGTTATGGATGGTCTGTTGACTGGGTTACGGCAGAGAGCGTCGTCTACTCTGTCTCAAGGGTATGCTGATAATACTGGGTTGCTACAAGGCAGCATTGTGCTAAGTACACTCACACATCGGATTACTGGTGGTCTTGACATCATCAGTGACAGGTTTGTGGAAGTTGGACTTAGATTGAATGCCGAGAAAACGTGGCTGGTGTTGTTCACGAGGAACACCAGGCTCTGTCCCTCTGCCATTAGGTATAGAGGGTTGTGTCTGGAAGTCAGGCGTAGTGTGACTTACTTAGGTGTGGTCCTGGACAAGCATCTGACGTGGATGCCTCAACTAAAATCAGTTCTGAGCAGAGCGCAGGTGACTTTGGCTAGGTGCAAACGCATGGTAGGGAGAAAATGGGGGCTCGCTCCAAGTGTTGCTAAGTGGACCTACACATCGCTTGTTCGACTTGTGTTCGAATATGCGATTGTTTTCTGGTGCCTAGCACTTGAAAAAAGCTCGTATGTGAGAATGTTAAACAGGGCACAGCACCAGGCGTGTCTTATGATCACTGGTTGTCCTAGTTCAACGCCAAGAGCTTTCATGGAATGTCTTATTGGTCTCATTTCCCTCGACATTTGTCTCAAGGCGGTGGCCATTAGATCGATGCATAGGCTAAAAACAAGGGGGTTGTGGACGGTTAATCCGTTTTTTGGTGGGTCAGGTTTCGGCTATTTGTGAGAGATAGGGCATATGTGTCCCAATGCTCAGGATGCCTGTCAATTGGGCTTATGAGAACCTGGATTATCGAAGGTTCACTGTTGCAATTGCGACACGTACTGAATGGGTGAGGGACTTGTCCCTCGAGGGTGGTGGTGTGGTGTGCTACACAGACGGCTCACGTGATGGTGATAATGCTGGCTGTGAGGTTCTAATTGAGGATAGAAGCCGTGGGGTGATATCCACTCTTCTGGCTGAATCCGTGTATTTAGGTGCTGATGCCTCTGTATTTCAGTGTGAGATCTATGAAATTTCCCTGGCGGCTCATTGTTTGCTGTAGAATGAACTCAGGGATCTCCCTTTTAGAGTCTTCAGTGATAGTCAGAGTTCTTTGCGTGCGCTATCTAGGCCTTACACTGTATCAGGTGTTTTAGGGGACTGCCACGTGTACCTCAATAGACTTGCAAACAGGGGTTGCGAGGTTGAGTTAGTTTGGGTCCCTGCTCACTCTGGGTTCAGATGTAATGAGGAGGCGGATAGGCTTGCAAAGGCTTCGTATGATGGTAGTAGTGCTATGCAGTTTGGTCC
>JAQFZE010004301.1:0-11435 GCA_034695245.1 Dicyrtomina saundersi
TTGACCGCCTTTTATGCATTTTTTTGAATTTGTGAAAAATGTCATACACTTTATTAACAAAACTAATTTAATAATGGGTGTTATACAATTTATTAAAATAAATACGAACTTGAAAGCAGTAAAAGTACATTATAATTATATGAGCAAGTTAAAATATGATTTAAATTTTGAATTGTGGCGCTTTATTTAAATTAATTTAGGAAACTTTTCATTATTAAAAGTGTCCATTTAAACACACTCTCATTACTAATGTAATGATTGCAAAATATCCTGAGTGGAATTATTCAGATTTGTAGTAGACAACAATATTTTTGGATTATTATTTTAAAATGCAAATTATTATATTTTTCGTTATAGTTTCTGTTAAAATTGCAACTGCAAAAAATGCTATCTTTATTTTTGTTTGCACTGGTAAAAACCACCCATATTTATTTCTATTATCAACTAAAAAAATATACACTATCTGCAAAAAAATAACTTAAACCTAAAGGCATGGCATAGACAGAACATTTTGCAATTTTCAAAAACGTGTAGATAAAACATTGTACACTTCATAGGAGCATGTAACAATAAAACTGTTATGTCAATACTTATCTGGCCTATCTGCATCTGAATGTATGTTTCATACAGATTTATTGAAATAAATCAATTGCGTAAATGCTGCATAAGCTAAATTTTTTAACTAACCACTCATATGTCTTGAGTTCGGCAGCAGTAGACTGCGTGCTATTTATTTCATACATTAATTATTAATTTTGCTCAGGGGTCGTCCATAAATGATTTCATTAAAAAATCTCAATTTTTAGAAGGACCCTTTTACTTCCCTGTCGTCAGCTTAACCATTGCAATTTAAATGGCTACCTATATCAAGGGGTGTTATACCCGACTAAACCCACTGAGCCTATCGATGACGGCATTTATGGACGATCCCTTAGTTATCTGCTATATACTGCTGCTATATACTATATACTGCACTTTAATACCAAGTGATTGATATGATCACAAAAAATGTCGTTTTACGCGATAAAAAAGATTGACGACTGTACATACGATACATATAGCCGATGAAAAATCATTTTGTCACAAGTACAACGGAAGGCCACTCAACATACAACAAAATGATTCTTGGCCGACAATATCAGCTGTTTTTGTGCGTCTCGTGTCAAGCAGCCAAGACACACGACTTGGGCCATCCATCACGTGCATGTCATTCTCATAGGTTCGCACGAGGAATTCTACAGAATGTCAACAGGTTTTAAAAACAGATGATACAAAGTGGCGAATCACAAACTGGAAGAAAACTGACAATTTTACATATTTCTATTTAAAATCATACCATCATCAGCTGATTGCCGATAGCATTAAAATGATATGTTCACCGGCAGCAACGTACCACAGTACAGAGTCGAACTTAACAGCAACCGTCACCGTTGTATTTACCTTTCTTGGCTTTCTTGCCTTTTTATAATAAAACCTTTAAAGAAAACAACACAGCTTTATTTGAGTCGTTGATTTCGGTTACAAAGTTTTTTTTACATAAATATTTTGTTAAGTTTTCCATTTAAAAAAATATTTGAAATATGAAGAGCGGGAATTTAAATAAAAATCAAACTGGATTTGACTTGAGAGACTGGGTTCAAATTATTGCATGGATCCAAACGGTGAGATTGAAGGATAATTATTATTATCAAATTGAAAAAATTCTACTTACATTCTAAGCTCTACATTCACAAATTTACAAAATTAAAATTCTTAGATTTAAAAACAAAGGTGTGGCTCGTTCTACGGACGGACGTTTCTAGCTCCCGGCCCGGGATTGAAAATTGAAAAAAACTTTCTAATAAAAATCACTACTGTAATTATTATAAAATTCTACTTTGTTTCCCTAGATCTCGGGACTACTGATGCTCGTCATCTCAATAGCTGTTGGTCTCCTTCTTGGCCAGCAAATGAGCATTATTAATTCGCCCCACAACAGTAACAGTGGGCAAGTTGAGACAGATTTTATTTTATTCGCTTCTTCTGAACTCAAAATGGTTTTGACTGTCGCAATTATTTTAACTGCTGCATTTTTCTCATCTGGGCTGGTATTATTTATTGGAGTTGACAAGGTAATTAATTAAATTATTTATTGTAATTTTTCAAATTTTGCCGCCTTCTAACTCGTATAAAAGATACATGATTTTGTAAAATTTTAAAGTTTTCTACAAAAAATTTGTGACACAGTATGTCACACACAAAAATAGAATAAATAAATAAGCTGTATATTGATGATATGTTTTTTTAATTTGGAACAGAGTCATCCTTGGATCTACTTGAAGACATCCTTGATCTCATTCCTGCTTCTTCTTTGCCTGGCGATATTTGTATTTTGCAAAGGTGCTTCATTTGCAGAGAGCCTCAATAATTTCAGCCAAATTAGTTTTCTTCTTGGGGCCGTTTTGATCTCGGCACTCAGCCCATCAATTATTCTTCTTCTTAACCAAAACTACTGTCAACAAAGCAAACAACCAAATATTCAAATTATGACGAGTATTCTGGTAACTAAGGCGCCTGCATTTAACATGAAGAAGCAAAATCCTGTCCCGTGGAAGAAAATATTTTTGAGAGCTAATCATTACTTTCAATCAAAAATTAAAAATCAAAATGAACCTTTGCCCATTCCTTTAATTCACAGGCAAAGTCAAAGCCAGGTAAAATCAAATAATGAGTATTAGCGTACTTATATCTACCTGCCTACACGAGCATACTAAAAAAATATTTCAATGTTATTTTACGTAAAAATAAAAATAAAGTTTAGTTTTGAAATGTTCTTCTAATTATTATTATTATTTTACGTCCAATTTTGTATTACATTCAAATAAATATCAACTTACGAATTATGAATTAAAAAACGAAAATCAAATACAAGTTTAAAAAAATACTGCAGTTGATTGGAGTGACAAAATTATTTTATATTGGCAATGAATTAGTCATTGAATTATGATCATTCCCTATGAGGCGCGAAGTAGATGCTAAACTCTCAAGTTTTTCTTTGCCTTGGTAAAATTTTATTGTTCAATTATTCTTTTAGAAATTAGGATAAATATTATGTTCTTGCTTACTTCTATGCTTCCGAGTACAAAGTTTGACAGGACTCGGTGGACATGGACTGCGACAACATTTTGTGCTTCCCCATTCTCCCACCGATCTGTGTCATTTCCTGAGAGCGCGCCTGCGCCGAGACGCCCTTAAGTTGCCTCTGTTAAAAGTAGATTTTTACATGGCTTTTAAGAATTATTATGACGCAGTTTTTGTAATAGAAAATGAAGTATGAATTTCAATACCTTGGCCTTGAGAAGGTTTCTAAACAAGACGGCAATACAAATTACTAATGTAAGAACAATAATACAGGAGACTGAAATCCCTGTAATGGCAGCGTCATTCAGCAGGGCTGTTGATTTTTCCAATTTAGGTTCATTCATTTTCCCGCCAAGTTTAAAAACGTCATATGTATCCAGCGTTAATTCATTGGTGTCATCTTTGTGCAAGACTGGTTCTTGAATTCTTGAACTGCCTTGAATAGCAATCGAAGCATTGAACCATTTGGACGACGAATTCTTGGACGGGGCAAAACAGTAAATCCGGCTTATTTCTCCCGTTAAGCCAATCACCAAATCTGTCCGACTAAAACCAAGAACATTGTCCACAAGAACTGAACTTTGACCTTTCCTTGACCCCGGAGAACGTTCTAGAAAACAAACAAGAAGTCACTGCTAAGTTGTATATCATTTAAAACTAGACAACTGTATGCATTAAATTTTCTAATCCTTGCAAAATATTGCCCATTGAAGAGCATGTAGAATAGAAAAAAATAAAGCGGCCCGTCGTACGGACGGTAATGTTAGTTAAAATAGTTACATGGAAAACTAATCTAAAACCTGTATGTTGATGTTGACTATGATGGTAGTCGGTTTCGGTTTCGATATCTTTGGCATCGAACATGGATCCATTTTTGAACTCTATCACAAATCTTAAATTAGGAATAAGCAAAAAATTTACTATTTCGCATTTGAATTTCTGCTGCTCAATATTTTGAGCTGATGATGATGGTGTAGTTGAATCTTCACTCTGAAACTTTTTCTGGTCCTGGTTAATTTTCGAAATTTGAATTAGCGCGCCTTCTGAGACCGTCACGTCACTACTTTGAAGCCAGTCTTGACAACCGTAAAAACATACAACAATTAAAATCGCTATGATACTTAAAACTTGGTACTTACATCCTTAGATAAAATAAAACGTTTATCGATTTCGATTTTTATTTCGGTTTTAAATTTTATAAATTTTACAATGTTGATGGTCCAATCCTGTGAATAAATAATTAAAAGCCCGCCCAAAGTCATTCTGACTGTTTTGGCAGTACACCATTCCATGTACATACGGCTCCCGAATGGTTCCACTGAATTTGGGTATTTGACCGTCTTCTTGCATTGGGATTGCTTCCTTGCGGGTCACTCCATTCAAAGTACAATTCTATTAATTGAATAATCACATTTAACTTACTAACATTGTAGGGGACTATTTCTCAGGGTACGAATTGCTACGGTGCTAATTTTCAGGGTACGAATTGTTAGAGTACAATATATAAAGCTATGAATCCTTAGCGTACCAATTCTTAGGGTACAAATTGTAAGGGTACTAACGAGTAGGGTAAGGTACATAATCTAAGGGTACTAATTTGCAGGGTACGAGTTGCTAGGGTACTAATTTCCAGGGTACGAATTTTTAGGGTACTATTTCTTAAGCTACAAATTCTTTGCGTACTAATTCTCTCGATGAAAATTGCAAAGGTACTTATGAGTATCGTAGGGTACTCATTCTCAGGGTACGAGTTGCTAGGGTACTACTAATATAGGGTACGATCTGTTAGAGTTCTATTCCTCAGATTACAAATAATAAAAGTATCAATTTTTAGGGTAAAAATTGTGACGGTACCACTGAGTAGAGTACAAATTTTTAGGGTGTCAATGCTCATTGTAAGAACTGCTAGGGTACTAATTCTTGGGGTACGAGTTGTCAGTGTACTATTTCTCAGAATACAAATTGATAGGATACTACTTCACATGGTGCAAATTTTGAGATTACTGATGAGTAGTCTACGGCTACGAAATTCTAGGGCACGATTTCTCAGGGTACGACTTGTACGAATAAATAATACTAGTAATGACACTGGGTACGAATAAAAATGTATAAGCAAACAACAAAGATGCATTTAGTTACTTACGTTTTGAAAGCAGTCTTTAAGTAAATCACATTCGTCGACTGAGTCACAGCTGATCATTTTGATTTCGTGGACAGGAAAGTTGGCAGTTGTGCAGAAAATATCGGTTAATCCGCCGATTCGAAACTGGAGTGTGTCATTCTCCGTCGGCGGGGGGTACACATCATCTAATTCTTCCGAGTCTGCCGTTTCAACGTTGCAACAGTAACCATGCCAATATAAAAAATAAATTTGTTAGCTTAAATTGTATAAGCTGTAAATGAAAATGTTAAAATACTGTTTTCGAGAAACATGGAGCTACATTATAAAACCTGGATTGTAGAAGTCAAACTTAATTTCTTGATCTTCGTAGACGCAGTAGTAGGAGCTTCGTCGGAAGGCGTGTCCCTTCATAAGGAATCCCGTTTGGGGGTCATAGTCCCCGATGATGTGATTACCCATAAGCTGTTCGAACAAAATTTAAAAAATAAATTTAATAAAATTATGAACATTTTGTAGTCAAAATAATAAAATAAAAGAATTAACCTTCGATGGTGATGAAATAATGCCGGCTGTGACATTTGGGTAATTAGCATTACAGGGCACGACGTGATCTTTTCCAGTGTCCGCTACGATTGTTAAATGCTCACTTTCTACTAAATTCGGCCCATCTGTTTATTTCAAACAAACTTCAATTTTAAATTAGTGTAAAAAAAAATCTAAAAAATAAAAATCCTGAGCATATAAGTAGTTACCTAGTGAGTACAAATAAATACTGGCTGCGTTTTCTTTCAAATTAACCCCCTCACAACGAACCCAGCCGCTCTTTCCAGTTGGCAAAATGAGGCTCAGTTCAATTGCGCGCATGTAAACGTCTATTTCCACGCCTGTCTCAATCGGGCTCTGGTCCAGCGGATACCAGGGAGTGACCTTGGTGGGAAGCTGTAAATAGGTATTTATAAAAATTAATCAAGTTTTCAATATCAAACAGTAATTTTTATCAAAATTATAATTTAGGAATCGCCCACAAATAACGTTATGAAAACTTCTCCATTTTCAGAACCCTATGGTGTCTCCTGTTACCAGCTTATGACCACGGTGTCTACCCCTGCTTTCTTTTACAAGGGATATCATCAATACATACAACAGTGACCCTACCCATGACATTATTTATGGACGATGTTATTGTAAAGCGTAAAACGTTTTATTTACATTTTTTTGAAAATGACAAAATATTCTATTTACACACGTTTTTTCAAAGTACAAAATATTTCATTTACGTGTTTTTGAAAAGAGTAAAATATTGTATTTACCTGTTTTAAAAAAAGTCAAAATATTCTATTTACACATGTTTTTGCAAAGTACAAAATGTACTATTCGACTGCTTTTTGAAAATTGCAAAACCTTGCCATTATATGTTTTTGAAAAGTGTAAAACATTCTATTTACAATTTTTTTTTATTTAAGAGTCGTCCATAAAAGATGTCGTCGAATTATTTGTATTATAACCCCCCTGTCATCAGCTTAACCATTGCGTAAATGTCTATCTTTAACCTGGGCCGGGCCCGTCCGTAGGGCAGGCCCCATTACTAGCTTACACAAAAAAAAATTATTTTCCTATTAAAAATGCACTGACCATAGGGACTATAGTGGAGGACCATCTCATGGCGTAGGGAGCCCTGCACTTGAAATGAAAACGATCCGATCCTTGGCCCATGAGGGTTAATTCATCACTTGAGGAAATATTAGAAAATAAACTTTCGCTGTCTTTGACACTTTCATATTGAGACTCGTAACTTCTAATTTGATTCTTTGAATTCAGATTTGAAACCAAGACACGTTTTTGTCTTGACTCTTGAATTATTTCTATGATGGGCTTCTGTTCTAGAAAACTCGAGTAGTTTTCTGTTCCTGTGGTGGAACCCACTTCACACTGTAGATTTAAAATACTAATAATAATCAAAAACTGTAAATATGGGGATGAACTCTTCCAGTTCCAGTGCTTCATTCTGAAAAATAGATATTTATTGTTTAGCCCGTACATTTTGTTAATTGCAAATAGTACTGTGTAAATAAAACAATGAATTCACTGTGAAACTTTTCTTGTGCCCCATACGGGAACTGGAACTGAAGCACCACACACTTGAACCACCATAAAACAAAAACAATAAAGTAAAATAAAGAGCATGAAATGTGTGTAAAACCAGTGAAGTCTCGACACTCGACGATGTTGAAAAAAAAAATTAAATATTTAGATATTGCACATTTAATTTTACACAAGCTCAACTCACGTGTTTCTTAATTGCTAATAAAATTGAAACCAGTTTTTTATGTTTATTTTTGATAGGCTGTTACATATTGAAATGATGTTCTTGTTACACGCTTCATTTACATAGTCGACAATTTGTTGCCGGCAATTTCTTGTTTTCCTCGAAATAAGAAGCCCAACGGAAGAGAAGATCACGAAAACTTTCAAGGTCGACAGTGAGAAAAATTCATACAAATTTGCATACGGGATCGTCAACAAATGACGTCATTATTAGAATCAATAGGTCTACTTAGACTTAGCCACTGATGACATTCTATATGTTAAAGACAGCCATTCACGCAATGGTTAAGCTGATATGATGTTGTAGAGTTCTGAAAATGATTATTTTTTCATGTCGTCATTTGTGGACGATCCCCAAATGGATTTGCAAAAATCACAGCAGCTCTTTCGTAGAGGCAGGCATGTGGCATGTGTAATGGTTACAAAAAAAAATAAAAATAATTGCTATGCATATTGTTCCATGCTTTTCTAATTTATTATATTAGTTTCCAAATTTTGCTCGCAAAACACGAGGGAATAATAATAATAAAAATTTTATAATAAATTAATAATTTAATAATAATATGAAAAAGCTGACTTTTTTATTTTGAAAAATTAATGTACTATTTTTAATTAATTTCATAATAATAAAACAAAATATTATTTTATTATTTTATTATTTTTATTAAACAAAAAATATTTAAGAAAAGACTTGTGTTATTTCGCCTTTGCTTGTAGAAACGTATGTAAATGTTTGATTTTCCCCAGTGCCAAAAAAGTAAATTAATGTCAATTTGCAGGCGGTTCCACGCAGATTAGCATAACATAACTAAATTATTTTTAAATTCAAATTCTTTTCAATTGCAAATATGTTGTAATTTGTAATAGCCGTTCACAGTTCACAGAGTCTAAGCTACTGAGATTACTAACTAAAATAATGGACCTAAATATTCATAGTATAAAAATGAAGCAACTCAACTGGAAACCGCATAATCTTTTAATAACATGTTAGTTTAACAACGGTAACTGTTACCACTCAGTCTGAATCTAATCGTTTTCGTTTAGTTCATTCCTTCCATCATACTGCACTGCTACAAGATTTGTAGGGCTGGGCTGGAAATCATGAAATGGACCGTACATGGAATTGTTGTGGATGTCTTTCTAGATCTGGAAATGGAAATTCTTCGTCAACTCCTGACACTCCTCCTGACCCCGACGCTTCTGGGTCGCTAGCTAAAACCGGTCCCGGTCCCGGATTTCAAGGATATTTTCAAATATTCTTTTGGTTTGCAATGGTAATTCCATAGTTGCATTTTGAGGAGCATATTAATTTTTCAAATAAACCCGCGTCTTTTGGTCTTTTGCAGAAAAAACCACTTTTTTTAAAAAATTACTTTTTGATTAAATTATGAAATCTTTTTGTGAGCTTAGCTGATCGGTTTACTGTCTCCAGTGGCACTGTACTACACGACATTCCCCTACTTCCCCGTTTGGTCAGTCATCCAGCGATTCTTTGTCCTCTACACCGTCAACTGCTCATGGCTTACGCTCGTCAGCCCCATCGGCTACTTTCTTCTCCAGGCAAAAATACTGAGTAAACCAATCTGCGCAGTCGTGAGTTATATTATTCAAACATCCAGACTTTTATTTTCCTACACATCCAAATGAGGGAGCGTCCATAAATTATGTCAACCTTAGCATCTAGTAGGGCATTGGTGACATGCCATGTGAAAAAAATAGCTATGCTTATGTGTACGTATTGGTAAAGTACTATATGGCATGAGGCTGGGTGGGTGAGTAGAAAAAATAGTTACCATTTGGGTGACATCATTTGTGGACCGTTCCTAATGTAAAATTAACAATCTGATATTTTTTTTGTAATTTTAAACAGTACTCGATCTGCCTGTGCCTAGTGATTGTAGCGGCCATGGTGTCAATAGCCTTCACCCAGTCCCAAGACGTGACCAAATTTAATATAGGGGACGAGTTCTCCGACAATTCCGTTTTAACCGGCATCAAAGATCATTTTAGTGAGAATGGGGACATTCCCATTTGGCTTCAAGAGCTCCAGTCTCAACAGGTACCAAAATTTATCCTGCCTTCGGCTTCTTATTGGTTGAAGTAAAACACATGTGACGTATGTGTGTGAAAACTCGCGCTCGCTTTTTAAAAATTTTTAATACTAAATTTAACTAATAATTCTACTTTAAAATGTGATAATTCATATGTTGAAATACTTGTTTAAGAAATGTTGTGGAATTTTGGGTCCGGAAGATTGGAAACTTCGGATTTACCCACAAGACAAACCCGCTATTGAGGATGTGCCCGAGTCCTGCTGTGTTAAAAAAGTCGTGGGTTGCAATTTAGTTGTTCAGTATTTTCATAATAAGACGGACCTTGGACATTGGATCTGGACCGATGTACGTCATTTAACAAACTAATAACTAATAGGGGTCGTCCATAATTGACGTCATGGGTATGGTCATAGTAAAATTAAAAGTTGATTTTCTTGACGAATGACAGGGTTGCCAGAAAACGATCGAGGCCCGCCTCCACGGAGTTCTTCACGATATTTCCTTCGGCTGCTTAATCATCATGATCCTTGGAATTATCCTTGTTTCCATTTACTGGTGTCAGCTTCTGGCCTTTTCCAAGCAGGCGCAAGCGCAAGCGCAGGCGGCGCAGCCGCAGTGTGACAAAATGAAGTCGACGGATCGATTTCAAAAAGGCGAAAGGGATTATGATGACACTCAGTTTGTATCTCAGCCCCGGCCTCTGGAACCGGAAGTGGAACCCGAACCCGGGTTCAATTTTGAATCCGGGGCGAACAGTACTGGCCTTCCTAGTGAATCTACATCGTCAACTTCTATACTGCCCGTTCAGGGTTTCGGGTCTCAACGAAGAATTTCTGGTCAATCCTCTGGTCCTCCAATAGAAACACTTCGGTCGGTCCAGTTTGATTTCAACAGTATGAACAAACAAAGCAGAATTAGACGAATTAGTGACACGGAAACGGAGCTTCAATTTCCAACCCAAGCACCGGTCTATGTCCCGGTCCCGGTTCGGGTCACAAATTCGAACCGGTTTAGGTCACATTCCCGAAAGAGGGGTCAAAATTCAAAAGTGACCCAAAATAATAGGTTCAATGACCTTAATAATGCAAATGCCAATCATAATGCGACTGTGGATGACATCGATGCGGATGACGAAGGTGCAGAACCAGAACCAGCTGATGAATTTGGCCAAGACCCTGACCCAGGTGACCGAATAAATAATGCAAATTGTTACCCAAATCCAAACCAAGTTACCATCGCCCCTTGCGCTTGCAGATGTAGATCCCAAATATTGGGACTGAATAACCAATCGAGGTCAAGAAAATCAAAGATCCGAATTCAGTCTCCAAAACCCGGGTTGTCTCGAAGAAGTTCTAAGGGTCTCAAGGTTGACAGTCGGGCCAATAGCAAAAGTAGTAACAATAACAATCAATTTTGATGGCAATTTAATACAAGGGGTTAATTCAGTAATAAAAAATGTGAATTGTTTTATTAAGAAATTAAAAAAAAATGACTGAACAGTGTAAATTCACTCAGCGATTAACGCTTCCAAGCACACGATATTTTGATTTGTTTTTCTTCAAATTATTGAAAGCCAACTCCTGAAGTTCTTTTAGAATATTTGGAGGAAGATCTTTGAAATTCAAGTCTGTGATTGGTCTACTTTTTGAAGGGGGGTATACGAAAAATGGACTGAGTCGCCTTTGGCCCACAATCCCCCAGATTCCAATGCATGCGAGTCGAAAGCACTCGATTGTGTAAATTGTGTTGAGTCGATTTGAAAGTTCCAGTTCTTCCGCCATTTCTTTTAGACTCTAAAATCGGTCAAAATCAAA
>JAQFZE010004302.1:0-11434 GCA_034695245.1 Dicyrtomina saundersi
CAAGTAAAACATTGAGCATGAAACGAAACGATGGATTGCGGATGTATAGATACATAATAAATGACAGAACTCACAGCTCACCATTTCAAAAGTCTTAATAACTACATTTTTTACAGAGTGAAAGATGTGAACAAAACCAAACGCTTCAAATGTTTCCCCGCTCACATTCTCCCATATGGTCATCGGAGCCAAGTGCTTTTATGTCCTATATCGACCCATGTCATGTCTGTACTCTCAAATGCTTACTCCGATCCCAAACATACGGAGACATATGGATGGATTACATTTTTGCTTTTTTTTATTTTACGATACATATGCACATGAACAAGATAAAAAGGGGTTTTTTGCTCTTACGCTTGTTACACGCTCATGTTATATATACAGGCTATTTTACTTGTATACTGTTGGGATAATCCTAATTTTATCGAAGCGATTACACTTTCTTGTGTGTTCCTGTGGATAAAATCTACTCAATTCTTATGGGCAAAAGTCCGGTTGGGAGTCGTAGTAGTAGTAAAATCTGCTTAGGTTGGTAAATGGTTACGTTGAAATAATCCTGTAGTACATACTGTGACTTCAGTAGCGTGCACTCGAGTTACATTCCACTCCCTTTATTACTTTGAAGTTAACGGATTTCACGAATAATTTATTTCTACGCAACTTTCATCCTCAGATCAATAAGCAATACTACATCCCATCCTATCCACAACTCCTAACTACATATTATTTAGTTTTCTAATTGTAGATCTTGGAATAAAACTTACCTTTCCTGGAGCGGGTTGTGAACATATTATATACATCGCTTGCTGAAACATGTATCCACAGACTCTGAAGCTAATGGATACACATTATCTTATCTGGAAATAGCCTAAACCGATTGTACAAAATTTTTGTAGCTGCTACCACATGCTTTAGTTGCAGCAGTATTACTAATTCTTTTAATATTTCAATTTGTTATTACACACACTGGTGACTGTGCTTTGCTCTTTTGCTGTTGGTGTTGCGTTGCTAAGCGTTATGAAAAAAACAAGAACTTTAGCAACAGGGTAAGTAGTGGAAGTAGTGGCCAAATCTCACCGTGGCCGTGTACCAAAGTCAATTCAAGTATTCAAGTCACTGGTTTTGAAATTAACACCTAGTTCAGATCAATACAAGTAATTCGCCCAAATGGCTTGTGATAGTCAATTCAAGTTATCTGTCGCCTAGTCAAAGAAATTATAGTCAAAATTCGATTTTATCTCCTAGTCAGCAAAAGAATTGCGACTTGATTGTGTATGCAGTGTGGGAAATACAAGTCACATGTTTTGAAATTAACGCGTATTCAAATCAAGCCCTCCGTCCCAATGACCACATTTAGTCAAATGACTTAACGCCTTGCGCTGGACTAAAATAATAATAGCCAAGTGAGTCAAGAAAAGTAACAAGTCAAGTCAGCTATGTATACAACTTATCTTGACTTGGCACTTGGCGAGCCTTGGAATGGTTGCAATGAAAATTGAGATTTCACACAAAAAGTTTTCTACATGGATAATATCTTTGGACCATCGGTCGGTCACTCGCTCTAAATGTGTATTATGAGCCATTCGAAAGGCAAAATTACTAGTGGTATCACCATCAGTAATTGTGAACATTTAGAATTTATAAAACACCCCTTTTTCCTCCTCCTCCTTCTTTTTCCTCCTGTAAATAATTATTTACAAAATATTGACTTGTATATATTTGTGGTTAAACCTGTTCATAAGCATTAATATTTCACTAGCATTGAAAGTAATCGATTACAAGAAAACGTGATTGCATCGCATTGCTGACTCTTGACAATACTTGCCTGCCATCATGGAGACAGATCTAACGCGCAGATATGGCAACGGCAAAGTCGGCTGGATACTTCAACCTGTTGTCCGGCAACCGTAACAACTGTCCTTCTAAAAAGAAATAGAGAATTACGGTGCATCCTCCACAAAATTGGCAAGATGTTTCGGCAGTTAATTTTCCATTAAGAAGAATGTAGCGGCTAAAATATTATTAGGTGTCTGTAATATTTTTGCACAGGTGCGTTAATATTACTTAAATGGGTTTCATCGCCAAATCTGTATCCAATGCCCAATAATTGTGATAATTTTTGAAATGCCTGACCTTGAAATGTTTGTTTTGGTTCTTTATGTATTTGTATTCCATTACAAAAATACGTGTCTCAAATTGCGATCTCAAATTCATAATAAGCATTGTACTGGAGGAATGGTACTGCACACCGCACATATTAAATACATAACACAGTTATATTACCTACATATTGTAATTTATGGACTTAGTCCGTGTTTTACAAAAGCCTGGTGCAAACCAAAAAAGCGTAGATGAAATTTACGACAGGAACGAGAGTCATACATGGAAGTTTCATATGGTAAAAGTAGTTGCGGATCCTGAAGGTGATGGATTCCAGGGCTACAGGCGTTAGGAGAATAATTTCGGATTGCACAAAATCCGACTGTAAAAATCTTGTTTCGTAATATTTTGAAGTGACAAGGAAATTTCTGAGAATCAGAATTACATAATATGGTACATGAACATGTTATGGTTTATGTACTCTTGCAAAGAACACTGAGATGTTATTTTTTCACAGTATTACTTGCACGATGTTATGAGGGACTGGTGTGGAATGGTGGAATAGCGATGGACTATAGTCTTCAAATACCCTGTAATTCTGAAGCGTGACAGCATTTTTTTCGTTTGCTTATGAACTTTGAACATGAATGTTATATATTATTATGTACTGTTTCGACCATGTTCCTTGCCCTTTTCCCCTTACAGAGGGAAGTGATGTATTAACTCTATACGAGCTAGTTGCGTGTCGAGGATCAAGGTACGCTGGAAATTAAACACTTTGACAGGGTATATTGTAACTTCCAACCTTATACATTTCTCCTTACAACCTATTTTTATTTGATCTTTATCTCGCCTTGCACCATGAAGAAAGCCGGCTTATTTGCTGTAGTTCTACTTTTACTTGTATGTATCGCAATGATGCTTGCATGTAGGAACAGCATAGCCTTCTTAAGACGAAAGGATTATTAGACGCGAAAGAACTGAAATAAAACATGCAATAGTAATCTCTTCCAATTTTAGACTTGGATTGTCGTATACATAACTAAATTCGGTTTTCGCTAAATTGGGAGAATTGGGAATTGGCTGTCAAATTAGTGTTCCTTCATTGTTTGCTTGGTCGAATTCTCGAATTGTCGTTGTTTTCCTATCCTTCCACTGGGAGGTCGAGCATGTAGTCCTACTTGGATCTCGGTGTCATAGTTTGCGTATTGCCTGTTTAAGTGAGAGTGTAGAGATGGACACATATAATATGCGTATTGTGCCTAATACTAATGTGGGCTGTTGATGGGCAAATAAATTTTGCCGAGTTAAATAAATGTGTATTGCACCTTTATTGATTAGATTTGTAATTATGTATATGCATCCATATAATACGTACCGTATGACTTGCAAATACTGAAAATTAAAGTGACTAACATCCTTATTTCTCTTGTTTATGATATTTCAGCGGAATCCATATACTTCATTCACTCGGAGATATATTTGAATATACATTCATGGGAAAGAAACTATACTCATGACGTTCAAGCACTTCTGGAACCTGATGAATCTGGAGAGATTATCTACAGTAGAATAGATAATCAAACACGAAATAGTTGCCCTGTGCTAAGCCTAAACCAAAATGGATTGGTTTCTATTCAGCCTGTGGGGAACATGGAAGAAAGTGAGTAGTTGTATGCTCTTTCCTATTTAGTAATCGCACGTTGGAAATATAAAATAGTGGTTTTGGTGTAGTGACCAGGGATCAGATCGCTTATATATTGTGATAGGACGCAGGAAGTTGTAAATATGGAGTTTGTTACTTTAAAAAGTACCACTGTAAGTACACTAACATGTTATTCTTCTTGATTGAAGAACGTGGTGATCGTGAAAATTCGGACGAAGCAATGTTTCATTTTATAATGTTGAATGAGTGTTATGTGTACCTCTCTGCTGTGAGTGATAAATTTGCACAACAGCATTGAAAACTAAAAGTAAAGTTAATTTAGGTACTTGCGTACATGCGTGATAGTGCTAAATAACAGTATATTCTATAGTTTGATCAACGCCGATAAAGTACAGTAGGGAAGAAAATCGAGCCACGGGTCGGATTAATTTCTGCCGCTGGTTTCATCACAGCTTGACGTCAACAAGTTTGTTTGCAAAACCACAATCAAAAACTCAAATTTGTTTTATAAGTTCTTTGTATGATATTTCTTCTTTGGTGTCAGCTATTATTATTATCCCGTGCTTATTTTCTCGATCTGTATTGTCAACGATTATACGTAGTCAGACATTTTTGCTATAGATTTACTTAAATATGCGTTTCAATGCCAATTAAAATCAAACAAAGAGCGTTCCAACTTCAAGCTCAAGTGCATACTTCACATTTCACCAAAGTACCACCTAGATACACATCATATAAATGATTTGTGCAGTCTGGGAAATAAATGAGATCTTAAAGAATAAATGTGTGTGGGCTGAAAAAAATGGAATTAAATCATAAATTTATTGTTTTCCCTTTTATCCTTTTCAACAGATAAATCTTGTGATTATGTCCTGCAAGCACAACTTAAAGGAACGATTGGAAGTAGAAATTTTAGCGAAGCTAACGTGACACTTGCTGTCACACTGGTGAAAGAATTGGATGTGCAGAGAAAGGAATGTAACTATGTGAGTTAACACTGAATGTAACAAATAATATTTTTACTACGCTTTTAACAGTGATATTTCGATACTGAAGAAGCAAAACTGCTGATCTCCAATTCTCAGTAATTCCAAAATGGCCGTTCCCCAACTCACACTAAAAGCAAAATTGCCTATCTCTATTTTTTTTACTCAAATAGTGTATTATTTGATTTTTCAGCACAATAAGCAATAAGAAATACCTACTTGCTTATTTTTCCAACAAAAAATTATGCACAATTAAACACATTAGAAAATGCAAAACTGCAATTAGTGAATGCTTTGAATACTAATAGTGAGAATTGGAGACCCGCAATTTTGCTTCTTCAGTAGCAATTTGCTACTTCATTTGCACACAAGGAACAGTGCATAATATGCAACGTACTTTCCAACAGATTTACTTTCCCATCCAGTTATTGTATGCATATATTCTGCTGAAAAGTACAAATATTTTATCTTTATTATATTCTGTTGCCTACCTTGGACGAGGTCCAATATCAAATCATTTTAAAATCGCCTAATATAATTGCATTCGTAAGTAATTCGAATAACCCTTTATTGGTGCGATAGAATTTTGCTGGGCTGATAATATTTTGTTACATTTTAGGAAGAATTTTGCTTTGGGGGCATTTCAAAATTCAGTTTGCAAGTCATGGAGAATAGTAAAAACGTCAGTATTGCTTCCTTGGGTAATATAGTCGAATCATGCTCGAAGGAAAAATTAAATTACTCTGTCTCGGTTGCATCAGCTGATAAAGAAGGTGAGTCTCATCTGTTCGCGGATATTGTTACGAACCTCCGCGAATATTAGGAGTTTTGCTGTTGTACAAACTTTGTTTTAATCAACTCTAGTTTAATTTTGAATTCGATGGTCAAATAGAATAGGGTGACGTACATTTTATATAGTTATCTTGTGTACCACAGTTTTAAAATACTTCAGGCAGTCTCATCTTGATAACCGGGTGGCTATATGCATATGATTGGAAATTAGAATGGGCGTATCAGCTAATGATTACCATATTATGATTACGGAAAGCAGTCTTATAAATTTGATTTTGGTAAAATCGATTTTAAATTAGGATATATTATGCGATGTTATGTTAGTAGAACGGGCTCGTAGTCTTCACGTTACTGCGTGCAATATAGGTAGTTGTAGCAGCCTTCGACCGCCTTCGTGAATACTTTAGGGAGTTTTAAAGCTTATGTGGTATTTCGCTTTTAAATGTTTTTTTAATTACCTGCATGCTTTTAGTTGAATTAGGGGTGCTGTCCGTTGAAGATTCTAGCAGTAAGAAGCACTTCTCCCCATTTAATCTGTGGATTCGGTCGGATTTGGACAGAGAGTCCACTCCAGCATACAGTTTTAAACTGATGTGTGTGGTAACGAGCGATATCGGAGAAAGTAAAGAATTTACAGTACCTGGAAGCCTAGTAGTTCTTGATCAAGATGATTGCGTTCCGTACACTATAAATAATACAGTCCAGAAAACTGTCTTTATTGATTTAATAGCTCACAAAGTTTCTGAGGGGGTAAGAATGAAACGCTTATTAATGACTCGGGCTTAATATACTGATTCATTTTTCATTTATTTCTTGCTAAAATTACTTTTTTCATCTTTAGTAATAAGACATGTTATGATGTTTATTAACTTGTTTATTAGTCGGCTTAGACCCTTCAACGGTTAAACCTTAGCTTTTATGGTGATGTATTCGAATAATGAAATGTGGTCGTGTGACTAGTTTGTGTTTATAACCTTACATTGTCTTGTTTCAATGTAGGGAGGGAACCGGCTCGAACCGACAGAAGGAATGCATGCACTTAGTGTTACCGACCACGATTCGACTGAAGTTAATAAGTATCAAGTTAAGGTCGTGAATGATACAAAGCAATTAATTTCTATAGATGTAGAGCATAACAATTTTACATACAATAAAAATGCTCCTTGGACTTACACTCTTCTCAAAGCTAGTAAGTACCCTCCGTGTTGTTTATTTCTAAATAGTATAAGCAATTTAGCAGAAGAAAGAATAATTAAAACAATATAATATTAGATGCATGGAATATAAGTGTGACTTAGAAATGTTCATTCTTTAGGGTTAACTGGCGATCTAACTCATTTTTATGGACACTACTGTATATTGGTAGTTGTGAATGACACCACACTTGTAGTGGGTCGAGAACGTCCTGATGTTACTGAGGTAAAAATTACTTTATATGACCAATATGTTTTCACTTCACGGGAATTATATCGTAACTCCTTTAAATTCAGTATCATTTTTACACTTATAATAAATTATGTTGTGCGTGCCTAGCTCCTAGGTGTACATATATACGTATCTTCTTGTTGAGATTCATTGTGGTTCTTTCGTACTTCCATAAATAGAAAAATAACGGGATTTTTAACTGTATTAATTTTTTTCAGGTACGTTTCAATATTTGCCTATATTATCAGGAGAAAGAACCAACAACGACACGTTTGCCTCCGCCAGGAACACCATTTGGATATATTATTTTGATTTTGTGTGCTGTATTCCTATGCTTTGTGGCGTTGCTCCTATTTGCGTGTATTTGCAAGCACAGGTAAATCATTCTTATCTCATGAACTTATTTGATATTGTAATCATATAATCATTAAATGCCAACTTATCGTTGACCATCTTAGCCGTTTAGGAGAACATCAGTATCAGTATGCATATATATACAATAGGTCCTAGTCATTTATTCAGCCAATTTATTTCATTTAGTTTTTTCTCAGAATCAGAAAAAATTTGTATTTGACGACGTCGAGGGTATTGTTGATTATATTTGACTAATAATTACATTACACGATATCCTGAACTTACTTTTTAGTTCGTATGGCAAAAGTTATGGCAAGGCTAAAAAACAAGGCAAACCCATATGGTGTAAGTGGTAAGTCCTACCAAGCTTACGTAGCATTTGCCCTAAAACTTGTAGCCAACAGTTTTTTTAACAGATTTTTTGTTGCATCATCAGTAAATGTCTCCAAGAAAGTACAGTTATGTAATGGCCCCATTCATTCACACTAGTTCTCCATTCATCAGCTTTTGTTCGTCAACACTAAAACTAACTCGACTGTATCCCACTTTCCTATTTTCTCACGCCGTTCTCTTGCATTTTATTGTGTACTCTAGTGTTGGCATAAGGAGATCTAGATTTAGACTACACATCTCACTGATATGCTCAAGATGAGAATGTAAAATCTCCCCTAAAAGACGTGTTAAATCTGTGCCTAATTTTATCTTATCCTTCCATCTCCAGCATTTGACGACATGCGTAAATTATCCGGATGTATGCACAAGTGTACTATTACCTTTCTATACTCACACTTACGTTCTTTTTTATCTCCCTTTTTGTTTTTTATGTTCCATAGCTCACTATTTTGTATGCTAAGACAAATTGCCTTTCAGAAATACTAGACGCGTCTACTTATCGTTAGCGTTGTTCAAACAGTCAAATGGGGATAAAAGAACAAATGTGATCAGGTATATGTTGTTCTTTTCAAAGGCTGGTAGGTATACCAAATTTCTATTAGCTCTGCGTTGAAATGTACTGAAAATTTACTACTGCAAGTTAAAAACAGGGATCAGTGGAATTAACCTAGTCGTCAGGCTCAGAAATTTGAGCCTGTTCAAGACTCAATCGTAATTAATGTCACTTTTTTCTAGAGGGCGATATTAATTATACAGCCTATTTTGTTCTACAGACAAATACTTATTCTTGATTCTCATTGAGACACTGTACTTATTCAACAAAAAGTTTTCCTTTTTTTTTAAATCTTGTTTCTTTCGAGCTTCGACGTACTGTATTGACTTCACATCTTTAACATGAATTATCATTTTTTCCTTCTCACTAGGTATGACGAAGGATTTGCAAACCTAATTATTTTTTGTCTCCACAAATTCCACGATTACGTCGTGGGTATTTTTTTATGGAGAGATTTCAGATAAATATTT
Source organism: Dicyrtomina saundersi (assembly GCA_034695245.1). Lineage (NCBI taxonomy): Eukaryota > Metazoa > Arthropoda > Collembola > Symphypleona > Dicyrtomidae > Dicyrtomina > Dicyrtomina saundersi. Next base: position 8,740 of record JAQFZE010004302.1, read on the forward strand.
ATAACGTTACCGCACTCTGGAAATTAAATGCTTTTTGACCTTTTAAAATTACTAAACGAATCTAATAATTAAAGAAGCTCTAATGATTATTAGGTTTGTGGTTAATCCCGCGATCGTAAGATAAGTTACAGACATTTTAGGTAAATTGTCTTTTATCTTTTGGCAAAAATCATGCACAAATGTAGTTACTAGTATTACCAAACAGTGTTTGAATCCGCTTTTGTCGATTTGTAGAAGTCAACAGGCAATTTACATTCAACCAGACATTTTTAATTTTTTGTAGTGGGAGCAGTACTATACTTACATATTATGTATTGTTACATTTATAAACAGTAAAACTGTCGTGTGCAGCAGTCTTCATTATACTTATACTAAGATATTGCTCTTTCTGTAAAGATCTTCAAACGCTAAAGCAGATCGAACCTTTACACTCATAATTCTCGCAGTACATTATTATTAATTATTTATAGCATAGCGAAAGATGTGTCTAGTAGGTAAAGGACTATGACTATCTTGCTGAGATATAGTATAGCAGTTTATTTCCTTATTAAGCTCATACGTACGTACTTACGTGGTATACGGAAATAGGGTGTTAGTCTAGAAACATTGGCTTTTTAACGAGCACGTATTAAGACATGAAATGTGATAATGCGGGTTTACCATGGGATTAACTATAGGAAGTCATATGAATGATTAGATTCACAGGAAAGAGAAAATCAAGAACAGTGGATACTCCTGTAGCGATAAGCCCTAACGGTCCTCTGATTAGAGCTGTTTATGGTAACAATTCTAGAAATGGAAATGTAATATTGACCGGGACCGGGATGGACTACATTATACCACGGCATGATAACCACGCCCGTTCTGGTCTCACCGAGTATCTATTGGTAAGACGCATTTTTGTTTTTTATACTTTTAGGATTACTTTACTTCCGTTTCCGTTTAATTTTTTTAATAAAATTCAAAATTAACAGCAGTGTTAAAGTGTTAACTATACTATTGGTAGGATGTATTTTTTCGCGTGGTGCCCTGGAAATTCTAGCACGTAGCTTCGGTAAAGTTATCTATAATCTATAGTAATAACTATAATATATACCACACGATTCCAAGAGTACCTAGGTGAATAATATCAATACCATGATACCTTCACAATGTGGTTTTGTGGTACGAAGAATCATATTGTAAAGTTGGCATGATCAACGCACTACTATATTAAAATACAGCATGAAAAATGTGCAAATCGTAAGGTTGATGCAGCTGAGCTTGCTTAATTACGCAACCTGCGTTGAGGACGTAGATTTTAAAATTTATGATTTTGGAATAACTTTATTTATGTAAGCTCCCCAAGGTAATTAACTACGATACGACTGGTATTGCATTTCGTTGTTTCTGTAGGCACCAAACTGTATGTTGATAGCGAACCTGGATGTATGTTGAAATTTATATTGGCAGACTCTTAGAGTTAAACCACTGAAAAAATTGACATAGAAAACTGGTGTAGGTATAATGAAGCCACTCAGGTAGTTTGTATTGTGAAGATGATACATAATTGTAGAATTTGAGATGTCGCATCTACATGGTAATTTTTGCAATTTTGTAACTCTGCGTAACTATGCATATATCATTTTAAAACCTACGCGAATACGGTAATTATTATTACTTTTTACAATTCAGTTCTGTGAGATCAACATAGAAAAAGAATCCCGTTCTCCGAATCCGGGCTCTTTTCTTACTTTCAATTTAAATAGGGTAATAAAGTCAATGTAACGCTGCAGTATATTTCCTACTTGGATAGCAAATCAATGTTTTCTTCCGTTCTTTTGACAACTAAAATTTTATTCAACCCCTGACTTAGGTTTCAGGTAACTTAAATAATGGTATTGCTGCAATTATATTTGATGGCATGACATTATGGTGCATTTCAATGCTTCAAATCAATTCATTAAAATCGGAAAATCCGGATTCCTAAGGTCCTGCTTACACTAACTCATTGTCAGTATAGCTGCACCAACCCACGCAGGTTAATTAGTCCATAGTAAGGGGAATTGTGAAATGAACCGGCGTATCAAATCAGAAGTAGAAGTAATGCATCGGTTTTTAGATGCTGAGTAAAAAGCTCAAATGTATATATACATCCATACATTGTCCGGTCAGTACACTTGTCTGTCCATCCTTCTTTAAGCCCAGTAACTCGAAAACGGATTGGTGGATCGATTTTAAACTAATTTGTTTAAATTATCATTGGCGATTGTAAGAACTGTATTGTTGTTTACGCTATGTTACTGTTGTATTACTTTTAATGTAATTAATTGACTAATTAATGAATATACTTAATGCATAGTACGCACTATGCATAACAATGAACACAAATATGAATCTATCACCGATCAATCCAATGGATAGATTAAACTCCAATAATAAAGTATACATATTGGGCATACTTACATCACATTGTTCACTTCACCCTTTCTTGTTACAACCTGTCGTACAAATGCATAAATGGCAGAAGCACATCCACTTTCATAACTTTGGGCATATAGTTTACTGTACGACCTGTGTCAGATATGACCACACGGTGCACGGTTGTCTTCTCGGGTCTGCGTTCGCGGGATGCTTCTTTGCCTGGTTTTTACTCGTTGGATTTGGCACATAGTTATACTGCTAAGTTCGCCTGAAGAAAAAAACAAGATAGTTA
>JAQFZE010004303.1:0-11434 GCA_034695245.1 Dicyrtomina saundersi
AGTAGAAAGATTGAGCACTGTCTCAGCGAGCGGAAACATTCAATGTTCCGTCTCACGAGTCAAGATCTCATAAAATATATAGCACTGTATATGGGTAGATACCCGAGAATACAATAGTGCAATACTACTACTACTACTATATATTTATATCGGAATGTGGCTTATATATGCACATATATCCAAAGAATAATTATATACTTATATCCAATTGTATGTATATTTTAACAGAGATAATTTTTAACTGATTTATAAGGCCTACGTGAGCAAGTGACGTTTAGTAACCCTGACTGTACTAATATTCAGAGTTAAGAAAGCATACTCACCTTCATCTATACTAACACACTATGATGAGCCATTCGAATATATCGACGTGCTTCGAGACTGTCCTCCTGGTAGGGCGAAAATTGGAAAGGAAGAGAATGGAGGATCGTATGGCCAGCAACAAGCACAGGGAAGAGTGAAGCAGTCTGGAAGTCTGAAGCAGTATGGAAAATCGTCATTCCCAAATGACGTTCGCTCACATAGCACTTACTCCACTCCCCCACCTGCCCACCATCGTCTACACACCCCTTCACCACGTCCTCCCCCCTCCTTCTGCCTTAGCACGTGAAGTCACAGCTGGATGACCCACCGTAAGAGCTTAGTGTTAGAGATTCTTCTCATTATGTTGATTAGAATCCCCTTATCCATTGCTCGACCGTCGAACCACTGGCTACTGACCCACCAAGCCCTCCTTTGCGTGTTGCTTATGATTAATTAAATAATTCACTTAAACCATACTGACCCTTAAAACATAAAATGGTAGTGGCAGACAACATCAAAAGTTTTTTCCACATATAATTACTGCTCCTTGTGTATTTTTTGATTGTGATTGTGAACAATCCAATTTTGATATTTTGTGATTGTGAACAATCCAATTTTGCTATTTTGTGATTGTGATTGTGAACAATCTAATTTTGCTATTTTGTGATTGTGAACAATCCAATTTTGCTATTTTGTGATTTTCATTGTGAACAATCTAATTTTGCTATTTTGTGATTGTGATTGAACAATCCAATTTTGCTATTTTGTGATCGTGATTGTGATAAAACAATTACACACAAAAATAGCAATTGTTCTTTGTGGACAAATTACAACAGTAATTCAGTTCAAAGAGTTAAATGTGTTGTAGTGAGAAATTTTGGGTTAACATTTTTTGTTCTGAAGTTATTAAGTTCCATTCATACTTGTCGATGGCAGTGGTAATTAAAAGTCAACAGTAAACTTTACCAAGCCACATGCATCCTAAGTAAGTGAGGGGGGAATAGCATATATAAACAATTTTCTTTTTTTGTGGTCAACATTTGAACGTTACAAAATTTATGACAAATACGGATTGCAATAAATGCGCGCCTTAGGAGGAGTTACTACAGCCGTCGTCGTTGGACTCAAACAGGCAGGCAGAAATATCTTACCCTTTTTCTCTAATCATCTCAGTCTAACATCAAGGTAGTACAATACCTAGTACCTATATTATGCTTTAAAACTTAGGCATTTAAAATGTATACATATACTATCCAATAGTATGTCGGCGTACTACGTATCCTCAAATACTTTTTGTAAGCATGTAGATGTATAACTAAAAGATAGGTACCTATATGTAAGATACATGAGATCATGAGATGGGATATTTTTTTTTTGCTCAAATCTCAACCCGATTTTTAAGCGAGCTGAGCAGCCATGAAAAAATCTTGAAAGAAAGAATATAAAAGCAAGTTTAGGTTGCTTATGCACACTTCAGTTCCTTAATTTTCATCCCTATTGGTATGAGAGGATCAGGTTTAAATAGCTTTCTAGTTATTACCCGTGTCTCTTGAAAACATTCCTAATGCAACGATTCTCTACTTCCGCTCAGCCAGCATTCTCGCGCCCACCCCTGGCTCTACCCTCTGTCTCTTGTAATTATTAACAACATTTATTCGATTCATTTAGCATCTTCCTTGTTCTCTTCATTTAAATAATTACATCGATGTTGTATATTTAAGCATATAATATATACTTATAAGCAATGAATTCAATAAAGTTTACCATTTACCATAACTAGCATAAACATCACAAGATTTTGTTCCATGTGCTAAGAATATTAGTTAGATAATAGTTAACCGGGAGACCGGGAAGTATAGCTCGATACACTAGCAACGCAACAAACCACTGTTAGGCTTATTATTTATATCGTAAGGTAGCTATGGCAAATGGCGGACACACAGTTAACTTGGTAGTTAATAGTATACCTAGATTATTTTTCCAGGTAAATCCTATTAAAACTCCCATCCCGGCTGAGTAGCCTAGGAGTGCTAGCCGTTACATTATCATAGATTAGATAAGTCCTTGCTGACAAATTGCTGAGCCAGGGAAGTTGGCCAATTTCATTCTAATTGTGGCTAAAGACCCCACGGTTATTCTGTAATAGACATCCTGCTGTCCTCCCTTCACTAACGCTGGAATAAAACATCTCACATCGCATTGTCAAATTTTTATTGAACTAGTCCCTGGGGACATGAAATGGATGGGAAATTCCCAGGGTGCCCAGTTCAGCAAAATTTGACAATAGGTGTAGATACACAGGGTCAGCACATACCCAGTTATCCCCATTTATTTCCAGCACACCAACAAAGTTGTGATAGGCGAGATTTTGACTACGACTAGTGTTTTATTGCGCACTCCGTGGAAAGATATGTGAAGTTAAAGTGCAGTTAGTTGTAGATGAAGGCAACGAAGGCATTAAGTACTATGAAGCAGCACCTTTGAAAAAACTTGTTTCGCTGCCAACACTGTCGCCTTTAATTTCGCCAATTGGAAATTATCAACATGCTCTTGCCCGCTTTTCTTGAAACAATATATGTGCAAACACTAATTTGCCTTAGCTGTAAAGAATGGCTTCATTCCGTTTCCACTGTCTGCAAACGTAATCAAATTGAACGTACCAGGACCTAAGCGTGGAAGACCAAAACAAGCCATTCGACAGCCCTTGCTTAAGCTATAAGATGAAAGATGTAATTATTATTTATATATTTTTACTTTTTTTTATTACTTCTAACACATTTCGTGGAAAAAGATTTCATTATTACTTACACTTTGTGTGCTAAATAAATATTAAGCTGCCACACACTCCAACGATCCTTTAAATATGTTTTCCTTTGGTGCTCTGGATATCGCCGCTCCAACGTAGCAAAGCAGTCAGAATCTAAAATTAGTGATCCGACCTAAGCTCGTAAATTGTATAAATTAAATTCTTACATAAGACATGATCGCTATAGTTGAAGCGAATGCGAAAATTAGTATTCGAGGGTGTGTGCTACACTGTAACTACAGTGCTTTTCTGTTACAACAACCTACGAAAGCAACTTAAAATTAAATTTAATGAATTTGATAAATAAAAAAGTTGCAGAAAGGACGTAAAAATTCGAATTATGTCTATATTGAAATTCTAAAGTTACAGCTTTTGAATTAGATACCTGGTTAATGGAAATTCCACATTTATTTTTAATTCCGCACGATTTATTTTAAATTCCTCTAAGGAAATTACATTTAATTCCGAGGGAATTAAATTTAAAGCATGTCCATATGCTGCTCTTACCATTCGAATCTCACTTCTCCTGCGATCGCAGGATTACCCACGTAAGGATAGAAACATCAAAAAATTACAAGTACGCGTTGAAGCGGCGATATCCAGAGCACCAAATGGAAGCATATGAAGGATCGTCATACTACATTCAACACATTTTCTAACAATAAATTGCCGCACCACCCATACTGCCACATTGTCGTTTTTGGCGCCATTTGTGGTGCTAACTGCCAGATCGTCTACTTATACTGCCACATCTCCTGCAGCCTTGGCTAAATTATGTGACAACCCCGATTCAAAATGCGCCTGCTTCATTTTAACCTACAAGGGGAGGGTCAGAAGTGGTCACGCCGAATCGGCTCCATATATTTTTTTTTGAAAAGAGCATGTGAACAAAAGTAGATTCGCTTAAGAACATGAGGGTAATGGGCATTTTGACTCGCTAAGTCATTTTTTTGAAAGTATTAATTTGCTAATGGTAATTAAACGGGCGCCATATTTAGTTGAACAGAAAATGAAGTATTGATTCTTTGGAACCCTGTAGCTTCCACAATTTTCGTTCGATTTTTCAAAAAAGTGTAGTTTTGTAACCCGCAGAACATTATCTAAAAAGGAGTTTTGGGTTTTTGAAACAAAAAGATCCGAAAATGTGGTATTTTTAGCGGTTCTTTGTAATACGAATTAACAATTTTTAATAAAAAATGAAGTTTTTTGAATTTTAAAAAATTCAGAAGCTATTTTGTAGATATTTTTGCAATTATTAAGAAACTTTAAATGTTTTGAAAACGAAAATTGTTCGAGCAACAGGGTGGAGAACTGGTGAAGTATCATCAATTCATTTTTTAAATTAAAAATTGTAAATTCGTGATACACACGACCAAGAACCTCATTTTTTGAAAAAAATTATAATTCCTGAAATCTCAATTAATTGCCCGTTTAATCACCATTAGCAAATTTATACTTTCAAAAATCTGACTTAGCGAGTTAAAATGCCCATTCGCATCGTGTTCTTAAGCAAATCTACTTTTATTCACATGCTCTTTTCAAAAGAAAATATATGGAGCCGATTCGGCGTGACCACTTCTGACCCTTCTCTCGTTAGTTAGTCTCAAACAATATACCTATTAAATAACAATCGCCAAGCAGCAACTTTCAACAAATCATAGTAAAAAAACAAACGTGTACACTACTAAAATTGTGGTAGTTAAGCAGTTTATAATTTCATAAAAACATTTCACTTTAAATCAAAATATTATTCTTAAATAATATATAGTTTGTTGAAAAACTTTCACGCAAGCAGAAATATGTGTGCTGTCCTATTTCTTCAGTACGGCTAGAATTCTTCAATTACGCATGATCGCATCGTATAAATCACGTAATTATATGCTGGTAATAAAAGCATGAAATAAATTTTCCTTGGTAAACCTAGTTTGACTTTATATTACTTACTTGGCGAGAAGGGGATTTATAGTAATGTTAATACGATTAGAGGGAGGGGGGGAATGACCGGTGTTACTGATTGGGGTGAAAATATCCGGAGAGATAATTTCCGGGGGGAAATGTCGGTATACCGATTTGAATAGCACTGGAGAGATTAGTTCGTATTTAAGATAAGTAAGGTAAGATAAATAAATTTTCAATAAGTCTCCGAGGTCAGGACTTGCAGGAAAGGGGAAGAAATAAATTCAGGGAAGATAGAATGATGACAACAGTTCTGAATGCATTTTATTGAGTGGTAGAGCCTAGAGAGAAAGAAAACAGAATTTTATAAAATACTTGAAACTCATCTCTTTGTATATCTCTGTAGTCTTCGTCGAAGAATATTTTGCGGGTGTATCTCGGTTGGGGTAGTCGTCAGAATTTGTGGTTGCTTGGGCTTGTGGCGAAGGGATACAATATTATTACAGTTTTGTAACTTTTGGTGGTATTCATCAGTCGAAGAGAATTGGGGCTGCTGCTGAGGAGAAATGAAATTGGCCGTTGAAAATTGTAACTGATAAGTTTATTAACAACCGTGAGCGTGTTGTTGGAGGATTGTAGACTTAGTGGTAGGGATACGTTACCAGGAATTCAAATTTATTTTAACCCTTAGGTGCGTATAGTTTTGTTTCTCGTTCCCCTCAGAAATTATATGTATAATTATTATGGTTGCATAAAGTAAGAATATATAACTTTATACATTCTGACTGGCTGTATGCCATTCTAGAAAATAGATGCTAGATAGAAGGCATACAAGTTTTCCCTTCTCCATTCTCTCCAGTTCATCTTATTTTTGCCTCTGATAAAGTGATGCGACAGAAACACCTAAAAAAGAAGAAGCGAGACGAGGGGAGATGCTTGAGCAAAAGCATAAAGCGAAAATATATAAATATTTCTCCAACTGCTCATGTATTTTTGTACATACTTGACAGAGCAGACGAGAGAATAACATGAAATTCATAACAGATTTTTGTCAGCCATCTGTGTACGTAAGAATGAAGTTGATTCTTTTTTCAAGATGATGATTTGTGAACATAGCCTACACATATGGCTTGTCATCTTCACATTTGCTCTTTCACATCTTGCCTATTCTGCCCCGTGCCTCGGCCTTTTGTATATATCTGCACTCCAATACTCCTCCACCTTTTCTTTTGCTATAACAGGCAGTCACTGAAATGACTGACTCTTGTTCTTTTTTCTTGTCTCAATATAGACTGTCATTTTATGTAGTCTCGGAACAAGAAGTATACCAGAATACTTTAGATTGTCGTGACAAATGCCTCATACGCTATAACGTGGTGTCTCATCACTATTGAATTTACAACCATCAACTCCTTTAATTCCTTCGACGACAGCTAGATTCGCTGATTCCACTTTTTCAAGTATTCTTATTTTTCATCAATTCTTTCCTTTTCCTCCTCGCTATTTGTCTCGTGTTCGTTTTATTTTGCTTATTCATTTTGTCATACACGATTTGGTTCTCGTCTTCTTCTGATTATAACAAATACCTATACTATACTATGAGTTGGTAACGCAGATCCCCATCTTTTAAAAAATTTACTTAATCTAACCGATGGGCGTCGAGTATCTAAATTGCACAGTTCCATCCCAGAATCCCAGACAACTTTGTTTCTCCTCGAGTGGATGAATCTGCGAAACTATTGTCTTTTTCCTATAGTACTAATACATTCCGTTTATATTGTTAGCATTTATATCCTTATATCCTGGCGTTAAACGAGAATGAACATGATTAATTAACAATTATATAATAGTGGTACATTTGTATATATTCTTCCTCTTCCCAAAAAACTCCAAGTTACGCAAACTTAGTTGATAAATAATGCGGGTGAAGAATAGAGGAGGGACCATGAACAAAAATGTTGGCGTAATTGAGATAGCTGTAGTCGTGGTCTTGACAACAGTGAAACAAGTGTGTAGAGATAACAAGAGAAATCATCATATGGCTGGCGATTGTAATGGCAATGATATGCAACGTTGTAAATTCCTGCAAAAGTAGCTAGTCTTTCTTTGTAGCATTTGTAGCATTCTTCATATAGTAGCGCTTGGTTGTACGTAGTTACTAAATATTTGTGTTAGGTTGATGTTCGTGTGTGTGAAGTAAGGTGGAATAGTACATACCATAAATGTCCGAATAGGCGCCCGCTCGCTTATTATTTTGTAGTCGCAGAGTGGCAGTCCGGCGCTTATTTGAGACCCGGCGCTCATCTAATTTTTTAAACCTTACGAGAAAAGAATGAAACTAACTCATGCAAAATTATGCTTAAAACGTTATTTTTGTTTTTATTTATTAAAGACAAAATTATGTGAGCAGTACTCATAACACCCCATTTGAGCTCATTCTATGTTAAAATCCTTTTGAATTTAATAATATCCAAACGGATAACTTTTATAATAAAAACTTTAATCAGACTAAACATAATAACGCTTAGTATCTATGCAATGATAAACTACTTTTAAAGCAAGTACGTTGTACAACTTTTGCTTGTACGACCGAATTTGTGTTGTCGCAATGCTAACCATTTTATCTTTGAACAAGATTTCTTTTATTTTTTCATGCCGCATATTTTTAATAGCTCAGCGCGGAACTCTTTGAGCAAATCATTTCCTTGCCATCGCTAAATTGTTATGAGTAGTGTTTTGATTTAAGAGATATAAACTCTAGAATATTGAGGATTTCAATTTTTAATGAAGAATACACATTTTTGTACGATTAACAAACTCTTGTACATTTGCCATCACTGCAAAAATAGGATAGATTACAGGCAGCTTTAAAAATTAAAAAAACATAATTGTCCACAAGAATTTTGAAAAATACACGACTAGGCGTTAAAACGTGTCCTAACATTCCGTCTGTATCAAAATAATCGCACAACAGCGCCGCTCTAAATAACCGATAAAAAACATCGTAAACGGTTTCGTAAATTTTATTTTAGAAATTCCTAAAATTGCAACAGCAATTATAATTGCTTTGTCAAAGGTAAAATCAGTTTTTTGCATCAATACAATTGTCGAATTAGATAAAACTAATATGATATCCCGAAACTAAGATCTTGCAGTGCATGCTTCAACTTGAGTTTGAGTTACGCAGATTTTTGTAATTTTATGATCCAATAGATTAGGTAACGTTTTACCGTAAATTACATTCGACGTTAGCTCAAACAGATCTCTTTCCACTTCTGTTTTTGCCCTCTTTCTATTTTCAAGATTCATTATTAAATAATCTATAAACACTGGCTTATCACTAAACTGTATACAGAAATGTAACTTTTTTTAAATTAAACGCTTTTTTAAATAATACTAAAGCTCCTAATAATAGCATACGTATTTTTGTGTGAAAGCAGGTTGTCAAAAGTCGTTGCCATCTCTTAAAAACAGGTATTTTATCTGAGTGCCGCTTAATTGATTCCTTTTGAGCCAGTGATAAATGCTCGTACGTAAGTTGTAAATGTTTTAGGTCAAATAGGAGACAAAGCAACTGATTTTGCACATTTTTGGGGTACTCTAGGTTGCATTCAATAAGGTTTCCTAATCCTGTGTCCTCTAGGATGTGTTCCCAATTCAATTGACTCAACTCATTAGCGTTAACCATTTCAAAATTGTCACAAGGTAAAGGTTCAAGCATTGCGCTTGCGTACAAGCTGTTAACATCAAAGTAGCAAATTTGAACCTCTTCTTCTTCTTTAAAATTATGGTCAAATCTTTTTGCCTGTGCTTTAACGCAACGCTGCGTTGTGTAGCAAATACCACGTCGTACGCCTCTTTGACCTAAATTTGACATTGTCTTGCTAGTTACGTTTCTTTATTCACATTTTGTAGAACACAAGCATGCTTGCTAACTATAACTCAAAAGATAATAACAATAAGTAGCATTGAGTTTGTAAAACGATAGACCAATCGATCTGAAGTTTTATCATATCTGAGCTAAATGCAAAACATCTTTTTATGCATAGAATCTAGTAAACTCTTTAAAATGTTTAATTTCAAACTCTGAAATATCTCTTGAACATGATTTTAATCAGCGTCTGTGATATTTTTGTTAGTCAAGTCATTGTAAAAGTATTGTTTATCTGGTATTAGGACGCTTGCTGCAAGAACGTCAGAGCTAATAAAAAACGCATGTGGCTGTTTCTGCTTTAGTGAATCTAATTGCCTATTTGTGGAATTAGTAATGCGTAGTGTGGGAAATACAAAATAAAGGTTTTTTTGTAACAAGTCAAACTGTTTTAACCCATCTTTTTTAAGATTAGAGACTAACTTTTCTAAGCTTGAGTTCAAAAACTGTAAAAAATCAATAAATCAAACCTTTTGATTTTTTAAACACTGGTTCCGCATCTTCTTCAGATGAAATATAAACAGGAACCATTTTATTTTTGCTTGTTAATGATATCAATATAAAAGTTTTTGAGTTTTTTGCAATAATACTTGTTTTGCTTACATTGACGATATTGTCATTGATAGCTTTTACTAAAAATTTGTAGGTCGTGTTCAGTTCCGTTTTAACTAATGCAAACAAGTTCAAATTTATAATTTTTATGTAGGTTACAGTTTCTGTGTATAGTACATTCGTATCGACCCGTGGTATGATTATGATGCTATTTTTTAGGATTTTTATCTGTAACCTCTTTATTGCACAAATCACATAAAAAGCGTTTTTACGTCTATCAAGATCTATTGGCGATGGCTAAGCGGAATTATTTGCTAATATAATTTCTCTGATAAGAATATTTGCCTTATACATTACTTGCTCTAAAAACTTCTTCATAACGTGTTTACCGTCGTAATATTATAAATTGATAACTTGCATGTCCTTTTTTAGATTCCTGACAACGCAAAACGAATAGCTTGCAACTTTGTGCCCTGCTTTTTTTGGGTTTTACATTTTTTAGCAGATGCATTTGTAATTAACAAAATACAAAACCATTCTTAATCATAAAAAATCCAACACTTCGCGCTGGATTTGGCGACCGTGGCCCCGATGTAGATGCTATGCTTTAGTAAACATTGGCGTCATTAAAGGAAAAAGAGAATTTAAATTAAGCTATACAATAATTTATAAAATATATTTGTTTTATTAAAACAGCAAAAGTTACCCCTAAAGTTGTATTTCGCAACATTTTTCGCACAAACTGCGTGGTTTAAATAGAATCAGTTCAGCTGTGCAACCGGTAGCGCCTACTACGGATACAAGGACATACACACACAAAAAAGTAAATACATGATAATACATAATTAAAAAACAATTTTTTAGCCTTGACTTACTGAAGTCAAAACGGCCATCACTTGATAAAGTCAAACTGGCCATCGCTTACTGAAGCTGACAGTGATTCTCTGACGTGGTCATGAGTTATTAAAAAAACCCATAGAGGCACGCCGTCCATCACTTATTAAAGAAAACTCTGGAAGCTCGCCGTCCATCGCATATCAAAGAAACCCCCGGAGGCTAGCTGTCCATCACTTTTCAAGAAAACACCCGAAAGCTCGCTGTCCATCACATGCCAAAGAAACCAACGAAGACTCGCCGTCCATCACTTTTCAAAGAAACCTCTCGAGGCTAGCCATATATAACTTTTTAAAGAAACCTCTGGAGACCCGCCGTCCATCACTCATCAAAGAAACCCCTAGAGCCTCGCTGTTCATCAGTTCTCAAAGAAATCCCTGAAAGCTCGCCGTCCATTACTTATCAAAGATACCCCTAGAGGCTCGCTGTCCATCTCTTTTCAAGAAAACCCCCGCAGTCTAGCCGTCTATCAGTTTTCAAAGAAACCTCCGAAGGCTCGCCGTCCATTACTTATTAAAGAAACCCCCCGAGATTAGCCGTCCATCATTTTTTAAAGAAACATCCGAAGGCTCACTGACTATCACTTATCAAAGAAACTTCTGGAGGCCCGCCGTCCATCACATATTAAAAAAATCCCCGGAGGATCGCCGTCCATCACTTATCAAAGAAACATCTAAAGGCTCACCGACCATCACTTATCAAAGAAACTCCTGGAGGCCTGCCGTCCATCACTTATCAAAGAAACCCCCAGAGGAGTATTAGTTTATTCCTCTTCTATCCTGTATATAGGTATTTTGCTAAAAGTTATATTTGTAGTATATTGCCTTGTTGTTTTCCTATGTTAGGAATTTTCTATTGCACTCACTTCAAGCTAACCCACCCAACATCTCGCTCTGACCCCCCCCTGCACCACATGTTAACGCTAACGCAGTTACAATTGGCTGGCATGGTAGTATTAGTGTTACATAGATTACCAGTAGATAGAAGTAGTAGGTTTTGGCGCTTTTGGGGAGGGGTTTGTGGCGTAGGGGTGAGGGGTAGTACCCGGTGGG
>JAQFZE010004304.1:0-11434 GCA_034695245.1 Dicyrtomina saundersi
TAGTAGGGATGGATATAGTTACTCTATCATAGATATAATGTGAGACTTACTGACTGAGACTAGGATATATATATATACACATATGTGTGGCCTATGAATATTCGAGCCAGAAGCTAGAGTTGAGTTAAACAGGAGGATTCTACACGAGTGGAAGATAGTGAGAGACTGAGATAAAAATATGCAGAGTGGAGAGTGAGTGGTGTGTGTGGTTGGAATTGGAAGGATGTTCAAGATTCTCTCCATGTATTTTCGTATTTTAAGGACCCAAAATGCATTTTCTAATTTGCATTAGTATTCCTTCCCGACACGAACTGCTCATCTTTATGTTTAAAATTGCAATGATTCAACTGTGTGAGACACACTAACTATCTTCACGTAGCTCACACAGACAGCACGTAAACCCATAAAACTGTACGTTAGTTGTGTTCACAAATGTCATCTCAAAGTGATTTAATGCTGCCAAGTTATTTCCTTAAATTTAAACTCCTATTCTACATGGGGGCCCCCTCCCACCCCGTCTGTCGCCTCCACATGGGAACGAGTGGGGAGAAGAGAGCAATATTAATATTGAGATAGCTAAACCATCATCATTCACCATGCCATGCTCATTCTCATGCTCCAATCCAATATCAAAATCAGGCATCAAAATAACCAAAACGTAAACAACCGACATTATGACGTACATACATGTATAACTATAGTCAAAATACCCTTGTATAGAATTATGTAGAATAAATGTATGAACATCGGTAGGACAGCCAGAGGCAGGCAGAATGCAATACACAATGCATAACGCTGAAATACATCAGTCAAGACAAAAAGGAGGATTTATTTTATACCTCGATTTCGATTTCGGCTTCAGCTTCAACTTCGAGGCGTGCCCCAAACCAAACCAAACCAAGCCAAACCAAAACCAAAAATCTCCTCCGTTTCACTCAAATTGAAATCTGAAATAGAAACTATCTAGACAGTAGATAGAGGAGCCGCCTATTATATTATTGAAGATAGCAAATGCAGTGTCGGTCGATAGTACTTGGGCATGTGTATGTCAAATGAAATTCTACTTAACCTATACAATAAAATATTACCTTTACATACCTACTGCATCATTTAATTATTTGTTCTTATATTCATTTTACTGAGCACATTGAGTGAAAATAGGGAAATATGTAACTGTCCAAAAAGATGGTGTATTGTTTTTGTTTCAACATGCATACATTTCACAAGTCATTGAAATGATCGAGGTATGTAGTTTTGTAAATGAATGTGTGCATTGTATTGTATTTATTGCGTGTTGCTTACATTTCGTTCCTCGTTGTCGTTGTTGTCGAAGTCATAGCCGTTATCGTTGACGATGAGGATACATGTGGGGAACGTAAAAGCGTCTTTTCCCTTCCGTTTTTAATCAATAATGGTAAGACCAAAGAATAGTGTGTGTGTGGAATTGCTCACAGTGCAGTGCATTACCAGCTTCTGAACTGAAAAGGGAATCTCTCCGCCTATTTTCCATTTCGTTTGTATCAAGCACATATTATATAGTGTAATCTTTAATATGTGTGAGTAGGTGTAGATACCTACGACCTCGGAAGTAAAATCTTCAGCACCATCCTATCAATGTATTTTGTTTCCTAATAGGGCAGCCGTCACATACTAGCAGCTGTAAAAAAGCATTTCTTTAAAATTAAAATTGGCGCATTTGAATCTCCCGCCAAATAAGAAATTTCAAAGTATTTCATAGACACACAATTCAAATGAATATAAGTTACGTACCGTAGTTATGAACCAGTAATTTCCGGATCTACGGATTTTTGAAAATTGTTCGAAAATTGTTTGAAAAACCTGGTTTCCCCCCAAAAGATATAAAAATGACTTAATAGATAATTTTATTTTTAAGGTTTGGCTTGTAATTTGATTGTCAAGATCTTTAAAATAGTATATTATCTGTTGGGTTTCGTCAAGTATTTCATCATCTTGGTAAATTCTGGAAATATGTATATACATATATAATAAAAGCTGACTTATCCACCGTCCTTAAATTGCAATCGACATGAGACTATGTCTACGATACTCCTGCTGGTTTTAGCGCAAATAAAAATCTTTTTATCGTTGTTGGTTCAGAATCGCCATGGGATATCCTTTGAGTGGCGCTATATGGACTTTTTTCAAACGGATATCCCTCTTTGCTTCTCCTACGGCGTTGCATTATTATTATTTTTGTGGGTGGAAAATAGCGATAATGAGCGGACTGAGTGCGTTCGTCGCAGAAGAGTATTGCTACATATTATGTAATGTGCATGATGCGTTATACATAATTATATTATTTCAGCTGGATCTGTATATATGAGATATAACTATGAAGCAAATAGTTATATCATGAGTGAAACACACACGCACGCAATCCACTCATGTGAAGGGACAAATGCACGAGGCAGTATCACACACTCTTGGCCTTCTTCTTCTTCTTATTATTATTATTCTTATGGTTTTACACAGGGAAAGTAAAAGCGACGCTCATGTAGACAGTCGACAGTCCACATTCAGACTATATAGACTGCCTCTAGGTATATAATTAGAGATTAAGGTTGGAGAGCACAAGTCAAGAGCGAAAGCCATCCTAAAAGAAGTTTGTAAACTCCAACTAAAACTGCTATCAGTGAAAGACAATAGATACTGAAACTGAGAGGGAAGTTCAAACAATAATATTGTACGTAACATATATTATTTCCATACAGTCGGACCATCCCCTTCCCTGATATATTACTTGATAGTTAATAGCCTTATAGTTCTCCTACGACATGAGGAGCTGTCTATATAGTGTCTATACTGTCTACGGACGAGGTAATGTAGTAATAGAGTACCGCGAACCCACTGCCTATATGCTTTCACTACCGACCTATCTCTCTCCTCATGTCAGGAATAACTACTCATTCCACAGTGAGAGTCCACACGAGCTACAGATACAATGCATTGAGTATAATAATATGTACCCACAGACATAGTTAAGAGGGGGCTGGAAATTTGAGATTTATTGTATTGTCACTCGTACTCTCTTCTCTTCCTCGAAAGTTTTTGCTTCCTTTTTATCAATTGATGTGTATTCTCGGCGCGGGTTATAGACTTATTATGTCTACCATAGCCATTTCTTTACTTGAGTGCCTCATACTCCGGCTCCGGCCGGATTCCATGGATCCCAGGTCCAGGCAGGAGTCAGCGGGACTGGGACACTGCAACGCAAAAAGTCCTCCTTTGAGTTGTATGTACATGTATATTTAATTATAATTATTATATACTCAGTGGGAGTAGATGTACTGTGAGGATGTGTGTGGAGTGCAGAGAAGATAATATGAGCGTAAATTAATTGGATGGAAATGAAATAGGATTGCTTTCCCTATTCATGTGTCTTTTAGAGTGTAAATGTGACTGTATGAAGCTCCGTCCTCTGTTTAACTACACAGTATTATTGAGTCTATGGATTTACACTGGTTAATAGTTGGCACTATGAACATACACAGCAGTATGTACAGTATAATAGAAGAATCGAAGAATGAACTTGCACGCTCTTCTCTCCACACTACTCAAACTGGATAAAGCACATTTCCCTTCCTGTTGTCCTACGGAGATTAGATTAGATTTGAATTTTCAATCACAAGGCTTTCTTTCACTCCGCCATGGTCCTGATCCTGGTCCATGCTCTAGTGTCGTGTCATCTATAGGTTTATGTCTATGCAGCTCGAGTGTGTAGTAGTAGTCAGTATTCATAACTTATTCATTAGCTCTTTCTTTTCTTTCCCTGGCTGTCCGTGCCGTAGGACCATTCTACGTGCATAATCATATGGTAGGTACCTACTATCTACAACCTACTACGCATTATGTATGGACATTCAACTGCATACATGCAGTTATGTACCAACATAATATAACCAATATCCTACCTACCTACTTTACGCTCCGTTTGAGTCGAGCTTAATTTTCATTTTATTAGTTTTTGTTTTTACTATTATTATTGAGTTTCACTCCGCACTCGGTGGAGCATGTAAACGGAAACAAAGATGAGGACGAGATTTATTGGAATTCTTTTTTGTATTCCTCATAAAGTAGTAGGTATTAAAATAATATTTAATTAATTGAATATCTAAAACGTCAGGAGCTAAAAATATTTAATCAGTTTTATTTCTCCAAGCTATATGAAGGTATTTTGCCTTTTACAGTTACTCTTATATATTCTAGATTATTATCTACGTATCTGGATTGAAATTTACTATACCCGACTACATTCACGCTTACAAAGGCTAAGATTGTCAAATCTTTTGAGCGCAGTAGAGACTGGAAATCTCAGTAGATAGGTACTTTGTCATAATGGCATCGAAGTGAGCTCTCTGGGACGGAAACCGAAACCGAGCAGAAATGTGACGTCATAAGACTGAAGCTGAAATAATGGAGTGACATTGCATGAGATTTGGACTGAATAATAATCAAATAGAAATAGTATATAGTAAACAGCGTGTATCAGTAAATGTCAAAAACAGTAAAATTGCAATACGTGAAAAATCTCATGAAATTCTATAACGTCCTGCCCAACTATTTGTAGGAGTCATTTTTATTTGACAGAATATAGTGGAGACTGTACCTACTGTATCTTATAGGAGGGTATATACTACACAGAAAATAAGATTTGAAACTCAAGGACTCGATATATAGTACCTACTACAGTCGAGGAGACAGAGCCATGTGACATTTGTAAAGTGCCCTGGGTGTGGAATGTGGAACATAAGTAAGTTAGTAAATTGAGAAGATGAGAAGTGAGCTGAGGCTGTGACTGAGGAGTAAAATGATTATTTGATGATGAATGGTCCTAATATATAATTATATCTCCTCCGAATGTGTCTCCTCCACAGTAGACTATCTCACGACGGAGATACATCAACTCTCTCTCTCTCCCTCTCCCTCTCCCGTCAAGTCTAAATATGGTAGATGATGTAAAAGTCATTTTTTTTTGGCATCATAAAAATTCCTTGTTAACCCTACAGCGAGACAACTTCCTGGAAATCATAGATCCTGTTCTATCTTTAATCGGAGTGGGAGTCAGAGAGTTGTCGGAGTCGGACTCGAACTCGGAATTGAGCAGACATTAAAATGACATAATAAGATTTCCAAATCGAATCTCATCAAAAGTTTGTACAAATAGTAGTAAAATTTTTTAAGTATCTCTCTCCTCGCACTCCCTCCAGGCCACATAATATAATAATTATATCTGACTGAGATTGAGTATAGTTGAAGGTTTATATGATTAGGATTTTGGTGACGTACCTCTACCTACGTACATTCGTACATTTTTTATTTTTATTATTATTTTATGCATATTATATAGGCACTACGTGTCTCTCGTCTTATGACCCGGCTCAAATCGATCCTGGAGATTTGTAGTGCGATTGTGATTTGTGCAGGCAGACAGGCTTTCGTGAGGCACTATAGTGAGAGTGTCATAAATTGAGCGAGACTGATTCAAACCACATTATAGAGCTATTCATTATTCTTATGCCGAGAAGATTTTTATTTCTAAAAGAAAATGTTTTTTATTATTCTTGTTAAATTCATATCCATATGAGCGTATTTTATATTGGAGGTAGGTAGGTATACTTTATTTATTAGGATAAAGAAAATTATGTGTGTTTATACATAATAATACACCAATGTTAGTTTGTCAATGTCAATCATAATGTCAATGACCTTAGCAAAAGAAAGAGAGAGAACAGAGAAAACGCAACATCTAAAAACTGGATTCTGGTTTAAATTGAATGTTTATTCAACCACATTTTTTGTTTCGGGAGTTTATACTGTCAATTATTGTGATTGAACTTTTGTTATTATTACTGTCGTTGGGTTTTTTTTCTTTTCGACAAAAAGTCGAGTCTTGATTACAAAATTGAAATCGAGATCAAATTCGTAATGAAGCCTGTTATATGTTATATCTTTATAACATATACTTTGTGGAGACTTGATTAGTTGGGTGACGTTGACGATGAAAGTTTGGTGTTTGCCTTCTGATTCCACAGGTACCTACGTAATACTATCTACTATCGCCAACCACGGCTCGGATTACTCTTCCTCCTATAGAGCAACTCTCTACTTCTTTTTTCTGGAGCTAATGTCCTTTTATCTGTGAACTTATCTATGTGTAGGTAAATGATAGGGTACAAGTTGACAATAAATGTCAAGTTCGATGTCATTCCCTGAAAGTAACCGGAGAAAGATTCGGGAGAGTGTCTCCGCCAGAGTCATAATATCTGTGTGGAGTGGAAACTTGAGACGTTGGCTCAGAGATAATGTTTCCTATTCTATTTACTTATTACTCAAGTTTGGATTAACGTAAAAAGCCTTAGTTCCAGTCCATATGAGCCTCACCTATAATTTTTATATCTCATCTCTCTCCTCATACCAAATCCACTATCTTATTATCTGTGTCAATAGTCAATAATGAGTGGACTGGAGTCGTGAGGTTCAATGCAGTACAGCACGCGGGGCCCTTTACCTTTGACCAGCCCTCGTGCCAGGGCCAATGCCAGTTTTGGGGCTATGCGAACTTATATAGTAATTATCGATATGCATTTTCAATGTAGGTACATCTGCATAGCACAGATCTCGCTCGACATGGACAGGAAAGGGAAGACTAGGAGCACATTGAAAAATAATCTGTCTACTTTTCCATACATTTTTTGCCTATGCTCTTGAGCTCCGCTTCAAGTTCTCAGCCAAGTTTGTAAATAATGTGAAAGTGCCAAGTGTCTATTTATAAAAACTTCCCTTCTTTCTTCGACAGTCATCGTTCGTGACGCAAGATTTATTTTTCTCCTTCCACCGCATACTCGCCAGACGATATCTCACAGTCTTATCGTTTCCTGTGAGTATTGACCATGAATTTACATGGAGACTCTACATGTAGCTACCTACTGCACTTCTACATTGGAGATATACACATTCGTCCGTACGTACTTATTGTGAGTGTGTGGTTGGCTATATATAACTATAATTATAATAGGATTAGGACATACATAGGCACATAGAGATATTTACATAATATCTCCATCTCCCCATTCCCATTATCTCTCTTTCATATCTGCCCAGCACTTTTTACAGCTACAACTCACCGTCTAGCCTTTTGTGAGATTACACATGTAACCACCATGTAGATGGTTCGTCCGGAGTCCATGGTTTTATTTGACCAGGACTTCATAGGGAATTTATCATTCTGTAAAGTTATCAAAGAGTTATTAGCTCCAGGACTTGGCAGTATTCAAAGTCTCAGCTCTTACATGCCTAACTACCTACAAATACTCGACTGCTCTGACGACTTTCACTTCAAACTCCATAGCTCTATAATATTATAGTATAATAAATATAGATTCGAATTCGGACCGAATTTTTGTAATCATGCAGGAGAGTAGTAGACATTTCGGGGAGTAGGACAAAAATAGGAAAAAGTTTCTAAGCTCCCTGATTTTTTTTAACAGTTTCGTTCAGGGTTTGATTTCACTTTTTTAAATCCCATATAGCCCCTTATATATACTGGACGAACAAAAATATCCTCCATACCCATCCAGGAGCATCCAGAACCAACGGCAATACCATTCAATACCATATATATACCGTGTCCTACCAGTACCAGGCTATTGTGGCGCTCCTATCTGAGAAAGGA
Organism: Dicyrtomina saundersi; assembly: GCA_034695245.1. Lineage (NCBI taxonomy): Eukaryota > Metazoa > Arthropoda > Collembola > Symphypleona > Dicyrtomidae > Dicyrtomina > Dicyrtomina saundersi. The sequence continues at coordinate 7,694 of JAQFZE010004304.1, forward strand.
AAGGGATAGTTGGTGTTTGTTCGAGTTGGATGTTGAGCTCGTACTTTGTTGGTAGGACAGAGGCAGAAAGACACTTACATTGGGACTCGAGGCTAGGAGTAGTAGTTGTTGGAGTGAGGGGGTATCTATAAGTAATTTATGTATTACAGGAGCAGGAGAGACGAAAGAAAACGTAGATTACAAATGGTTCGTTCTAAAAAGAAAATGAGAAAGTCGGAGCTGCTGGGTAGGTATTTTCTTTTAGATGCTAGCAAACAGTAAGACTCTCTCTCTCTCTTTCTTTCTCTCGCATCGTATCCTATGGAGTATGGAGAAAGGAAAGACGTCATCAGTTGGTTGACGGCATTGAATGGATAGAAGTTTTTCCCCCTCTTCTTATTCCAAGAGAGTCAAAGAATCAGAAGATGATGAAATGAGAATTTTGAGTTGGTTGTCCAAGAAAAGTGTATGTGTACAGGGCTTTGAAAACTTGATGGGAGTTTCTCCGTCGTCTCGTCATCATCTAATTTTTTTTCAAGACTTGGTTTCCTGTTAATGTACAGACAGACACTTGAGCTCTGAACAGAGAAGAAAATACTCCCATGAATTTACTACTCGAACTTGAGAGGACGAGTGTGAGTACGAGCGTCAGTTGCTGGCCCTCTGCACAGAATAGAAAAGAAAGAGAGAGAGAGAAAACAAGGAACTCAACTTTTCCAACAATTTACTTCAAAATCCGAGCCAAATCACTGTCTTGGAATTTTCCTCATCATTCCTTTCCATGCGGAGAACTACTTCATTGTGCTGGGAAGCCCAATAAGTATGTTTCTCACCCTTTTATTAGGGTAAATATACTCACGCCCATAGCACCAGCACACAATTAGGTATACACACAGGATAAGGATGTATGTCCTGTGTTCAGCTGGGCAGTATTAGAATTAGTATTAGCATCTACATATATGAGATTGCCTATTGCCGATGACACTTCACACACAAATGCTTCGTCCATCACATTTATCAGAGGGGTAGGAGTACAGTAGTACAGTGTACAGCGTAAAAAAAATCTTTATCTACAAAAATCCAAATAAGAAGAGAAGTTTTCTCTTTTTGTATATGTGTGTGTGTGTCATGCAGTGGATTGAAGATTACTTAAAAGTAGGGCGGTGGTAAGTATGACGTCCTTTATTTTTCTTCTACTATTCTTTTCAAAAACTTTTATTCCTTGCGTGTGGAAAACATAATCATGGAAATGATGCTTTCCTTGTGAGCAAAGTAAGCACATTTCTACGGAATGGAGGCTGGAAGCTTTAGAATTGAAGCTATGGAACTGTGAAACTGAAACTCCGGGGTTGGAAAAGTAAAACGATTCATGTGATTTTAGAAGGGAATATTTATTCTAATTTTGTGCTGTATATTTTAGTAGGAGAAACAAAAAAAAATCTTTTGGCCACAGCCACGGGGTGGTGTGTGTGAGGCTCGGAGTATAATATAATAATAATATATAACCGTGTGTATATGGATCTAGAGACATGGCTATATGGCTATAATAATCCTATCGATAAAATTGAATTGGGTTAGTAGGAGGAAGGAGTGAGCCTCTGTGTGTGCTACAACTGTCTGTATACACGTAGGGCGCTCTACTGCTATACCTACTTGTGAGCATGAAAACATTTGAAAATCCCAAATCCAAACCAAAATCAAACTATAGGAATAAGTTTTTCTTTCTATCTACACACACAAAGTATGCATGTAAAATATAATTTATTTTCCATCTCACCGATGAGATTGCTAAAAAGTTTACGTAGTAGGTGGGTCCCACTATTTCTAACTACAACTTCCCGCACACAAACAAACACACACACACAGCACTCACATGATATTACACGAGGCAGAGGAGGGGATGGAGTCAGCTGAAATTGAAACAGGAGGAAGGGAAACGCTAAACGAAAACGAAAAAGTACAGGGAATTGCAGACGCAAGAATGATTACACAAGAAACATTTCTCTCTCCTTTATTTCCTTAGTCACTAGTAGTCAGATTTCTTATCTGTTTTTCCACTATAGTGTGTCTTACAGTTACTGTATGGATGGATGGATAATGGATATTACTATAACTATAATATAGTATGCCTATGTTTGTGTTGTATGTGTTGGACTTGGGACTAGCTAGTTGGCTTGGCTCCCGCCATTATTTTCGTCACAATATTACAGTAGTCAGGAGGCCCTTTGAGTGGCCGTATAGAGGTGAGGTGCACACTTATGCACGTATAATAATAGTACAAGTACCTACATGGTTTTAGACACTTGTGTTTGTTTTATGTTTTATTCGCCTTGGTCCGCACTTTCCCTCTGTAACCTCCAGCAAGGAAACGTGTATTAGCATAGGAGACATATTGGAAGGAAACTTTCTCAGCTCTCAAAAACGTTTTGGGAGGATCATCACTTCACGTTCCAGATTCTCTGCTTTCTCCCAGATCTTGTACGTCGTAGATCTGAATATATCTTGTGCTCTGTTCTAATATTCTGTCATGTTTCCTGTTTTCTCTAATGCCTTGGTCTCGTCCTGGTCCCGGTCCCGGTTTATGGGTTCATTGTGGGGTGGTGGGCTACTATCCGAACTTTCCACGCGCTTAGTTCTAAATGAGATGGGGCTTTAGAGAGGGAAGCCGCTATTTACTTTCCTGTATTCCGTTTCAAAATACAATTCTCGTCTCTATTTCTTATTTCTTGCCTGGCTCCCTTCCTTGTAGGTTCTATCATGATACAACTTTTCCGATACAACTTATCACTTACAACCTGGCACATACAACTTGTGGTCGATTCACGCTATTCCGATTCAACTTATCCTCATACAACTTATGACCGATTCAAAATATTATGGTCTATGTAACTTATTCCGATTCAAAAATTTATAATATTTAAAAATTTCTTACAATTCAAATTCTAATGGTTTGACGTTTAATCTTTGTAAGATGCAGTAAAAATCAAAATATTAAAATCGTAAAATATAATTTACTTACCATTGTAACGGAGTAGATGTGTCTAGTCAGCAAAATTATTTAATATGATATTTGACGTTATTGGAATCATTTGTGTTGTAATAATTGTATCGTCCATATCATAGTTTACAAGACTTGTATGAATGTTCCATTGCTTTTTTTTATTAACATAATTGTCATTTTTAAACAATGCAGAAGTTGTAAAAGGTATAGGTTAATTAGGTCACAAGTTGAATCAGAAAAAGTTGAATCGGTCATAAGTTGTATCGGAATAATTTACATAGATAGATAGAATTGGCCTTAAGTTGTATGTGCCAGGTTGTAAGTGATAAGTTGTATCGGAAAAGTTGTATGCAGACAATACCCCTTAAGATTAGTAGTTGGTAGGCATTCATATAGCATTCAGGTGCAGATGGTGTAGAGTAGTAACTTGTAGCATATTGGATGGTGTAAGGTGGGAAATGACTCCTCTCCTATAGTTAGCCCAGGTCTTTGAATATAATTTTCTGCGAAAAAACCAAGAATACATAGGGAATTCCATGGAGAGAGATACCAACCTGGCTTCCTATACATATGTCTCTCGGTTTCGTTTTGGTTTTGGTTTGGTGGTTACGCTTTGTGTAACTATTTATTATTGGACTCTACTTTTATTTTCTTTAAGCACAAGCGAGGCCAAATAGGTACAAATATAAATAGGTAGTATTGAGTATATTGTAAATTATTTCATTCATTTTATTTTTATTGTATCGTATTCTATATTATGG